>JAQGBH010000697.1:0-44257 GCA_034698265.1 Sminthurinus aureus
CTACATGACTGTCATATTTAAAATTCATTTCTAGACATCGATTGTGTCGTCTGCATGATGTTCCTTGTAATGGCTGATATATATATTGAAGTTATGCATGATGCATAATAAATACTATAATATAAAGTTTGGGTAGATTCTGATTCACTTTTCCCTATTTAATCATTAATCATTAATGTAATAATATTTTAATAAATGGTATATGGTATAGTTATTGTGGAAGATTTAAACGTTTACGGTTTGTTTGAAAGACGAAAAGAAGAAGAAAGTTTACTCGTTGTTTTGTCCATTATTTTGAACTTGTTCAAATTTGAAAATGATGCTAAAAATTTGTGAGCAGGAAAATAGAAATTCACCTAACCATTTATTTTTTATGACGGCACATTTCAAAACGTCACATTTAAATTTGGCATTCAAGTTTGTATGAATGGCTCGTCCCATTCCTTCAATCACTACTAAATCCACTTGCTCCTCACGGACGAGTTGAACAAGTTCTTGACTTACACGAGAAAGGTCTAAGCAAGGCGATCCTTGGCCATTATGCATTGGTATCAAAGTGCGGTTATCTAATGCAGATTGGATTACGGGACATGGGATTTGCCGTAAAAGAGGACACATTTCCTATGTTGCGATAAATTAAAAAATAAGAAACAAAGAAATAAAATACACATCACAAAACTAATGTCTTTAGTCATTGTTCATAAACAGATGTATACATTTTTGCTATATATTTGAATATATGGATACATAGCACATAGATCACAATATTCACAATCATACCTTGTAAGTCATGTCGTTCAACGCGGGACTAGAATTAGCTACTAAAATGACTTTACTACCTCTTTGTAAAAAATATCGTATGAAAGGTAGTACACCCAACACAAAATCGTAACCCGAATTATCCACAAAGACTGTAATACATCTGTACGGTTGTTTGTTCATTCTTGTGACCTATACAAGAGTCAAATAGTGTGTAATGTTTCATTGCATCAAATAAAACGTAATGCAGTGTAAGTAATTTTAAAACAAGCTTTATTAGGTAAAACAATAAATGTGTAACAATAAATGAAAGCATGCATGCATGTACATATTTATATGTGTGTGTAAATACCCAATCATCAACACAGTCGACTAGCCATGGACGAGGTAAAAGTCTAGCCTTGGCCTCTGTAAACCCAAAAGTATCTGGCCCTTCCAATATTTTTGAAATTTCTTTGGCACCCCAATCGAAAAAATTTCCAGCAAGTAAACCTATAATCATTTAAAATGTAAACATATTACACGTGTCCGTTTTTTGTTATACATAGCACATAGCTACCAATAGCTCAAACAAAACTGGGGTTTTCTGTGTGTACACACATATATTTTACCTTCTATCAGCTCCAAAATTGGATCCTCTAGTCCATCTATGTACTTAATCCTATTTTCGAATTCGGAAAGAGCTACACCATTTTCCAATTGTTTTTGTACGAGGAAAGGATCCGGAAAATCGTATTCCTTTAATGTTTGCTCAATTGTATCAAGTAGAGATCTCACCGAGAGTCTTCCATAAGCATGAGGATGACTTTTGAGCAAATGGTATCTTGATAACAATTTTTGTCGACATCGCAAGGCACGATCTAAGGCAGCAGGCTGATCAGGTTGAGATTGTATAGCCCTTGTAGGAATATTTCCTATCCATGCTGTCAGACATAATACATTATGTAGTGTTAAAACAGTTTGACACAAAATATGCACATATCTTCAATTCATTTTTATATAATACAGAATACATACCATGCAGCACATAATTCTGAACATTGTAAGCTTGGCGTAACGTATATCATAATATAATATGCAAGTACAATATTACTTACTTTCAAAGCAAGTTAACCAATAATTCCGGGCTTCCTCTTCTTCAGATAAATCTACGGTATCTGGATAGTAAGGATTGTGTAGTAAAGGGAAAAAACCCACTGGTGGCAATTTATCAATTTCTAAGTGTTCCATAGGTTTGGTATCGCTACTTGGATTAAAATGATCTACTTAGTCACAAAAAGGAAAGAACGTAACATCCGTATTATAAATCAAAAACAAAAAAGTATCAAATCACATAAAAGATTGTAAATTCTATCCTATATTATTACAAGAAAGTTTACTCTACAGTAGTGCTTACCATTAGAAAGCCCACTAGATCCAAATAAATTTTCACCCCAGGAATTATTTTCAACTTCATCTTCTTCTGCTCCTCTCAAAAATGCTCCTATACTACCCAAATACCCTTCGTGCCTAGTTCAAAGTAAAATGTTCAAATTGTATACACTCTAAAAACTGAAATTCATATACAAGAGGAGAACCTATAACTTATTCTTCTATTTTATGAACTTATCGGAATATTATATTGGCACATTATTAAAATACCTAAGAAACATTGGTTCAACAGTTCCTTTACTCCAATATTTAACACTGTAGCTGATGGCGTGCATGGATAAAGAATGACCCCTTAAAAAATACCCTCCAAAGTAAATTTTCTTCAACGAGTGTTTCATTGCGTATAGTGATGCTATTTGGCCTATATCATTCACTTTACAAAGACAAAGATCCAAGATAAATACAAAACTCCACAAAAATTCCACATATGTGCGGAATTAGGTATTAAAAATTGAATGGTTTATGTGTAATGTTTTTAGTGCATCGACATGTGAAAAAAGGTTTACCTATGGTAAATAATAAACTTCTAGCCAGATCTGCTTTTTCAAATGAATCACTAAAGATACATTTCCCAAAACTAGAGGCAATGGTATCCTCTTCAAGTCCAATTTTTCGCAAATCTCCACTACATAAAACAAAACAGAGCAGTAAAACTCAAATTCAAAATATAAATGTACAAAAGGTGTAAAGAATGATAAGTAGTTCTGCTTTTCTACCATCAATCTTACGTATATCATGAAAGTAATAAATATTACATATTTTAGATAAACAGTGAAGTAAATACTCACGCATATATATCTTTAACTAGCATATCAACCTGGTACAAAAGGGAGAAAATTGAAATGAATAAATTATCAATATAGCTTTTTATTCTACATTCTACATGCTATATGAACGCGTATACAGATATTATACATAAAACTTTACTTTTTTGTGATCGCCTCTATCAGCCAATGCCAACAGATCATCAAAGTTTCTCATTCCAGTCAGGAGTGATCCCAAACCCCAAAACGTACCTGCATAAAGTATAAAGCAATCAGTAAATTGTGTTTCACGGTTTTCCGATAAAATACAATGTAGTAAATACAATATAGATAAAATACACTTTATAAAATGCAAAATTTCAAGAATATACCTCCACCCGTAGACGTTCCACCTGAACAGTAAAAAAAACACCATTGTGAATTAAACATACTAAAACGTGTGATTTCCCCATTATTCAATACGGATAAAAAATGTTGATGTTTCAGTTTTTTCATAAAATGTCCAAATACAAATGTTTTGTACTACATGCAGATCAGTGTGTAAATATAGTTCATGGAATCGTCTATTAATTTCTATATAGCAGTAAGTAGTAATAGTTAAATTATAACTTACCTATTCTTTCAAAATCCTCTTCTCCATCAACTTTGAGTACACTAACTCCTGAGCCAATATTAACGAGCATATATGGAAAAATTATTGGACCCGGTGGCTGAAATTTGTATTGTTCATTACCCATCTGTGTTCTGTCAAAAGTAAAAGCTTCATCTGCTACATGTTTTAAGAGAAAATTTGAACCCTTTATTAAACATTGCATTTCATCTTCTTTGTCCACTGTCAATCCTAATTTGTCTTCAATAAGTTGTTTATACTTTTGACTGCCTCCACCAGTGGCTTTGATTGTCTTTTGATCTTTTGTCAAATGGTTTCGGATAAATTCCAGACAGTTTTCAATAAGTCTAGTCTCAAATTTAATAAAATGTAAACGAGCATTTTCACAATTTTCATATTCAAATTCGGAATCATTATCACTGTTATTTTGATGTATGTTGGAGGTAGCAGAAGATGAAGAGCAGAAGGAGGGGGGAGCCGTAGAAACATTTGCCTTGTCCTTTACTCTGATACTTACTCTTCTGTGGCTTACAGTTGAAAAGTATGCAATTTTCGTCAGACTCCCACCAATATCAATTGCAAATCTCTTAGCCTGGCAAAATAACAAATTCATAAAATACAGAATACTGCGATATTCATAATATAATATAATATTATAATATATGTAAAGCATAACAAAACATACATAATATATGTATATAATATATGCATTGATTATTGATACATTATGTTTTAATCAATACAATATTATACACTGATATTTTTCACGTTTCATAATAATATTGAATTATTTTATGAGATAGTTTTTGTTTTGCAAATTGTAAATATACATCTTTTCTAAAATATTTTCAAAGCTGTATTTAAAATAGTTTTTGTGTCATGTTTCCTTGTTCCTTGTACTTAAAATAAAACAAACAAAATGGTAAATCCAGAAAAAATACTATATGACGTGCAAAGCAAAAAGAACACTGTATACAATAATAAATAATAAAATTATGTGACAACTTACCTTATTCAAGTTACGAAATATATCTTGGTAATCTTGTAAAGGGAGACTAGCTATTATTTGCCTTTCAACTTGTTTTTCCATTGCATTACAAGTTTATGTAGTAGTTATATTTTTTAGTACTGTTTGTGTTTGTTCTGTTCTGTTCTCTGTTGCGAGTGTACATAAATAGATATTTCAATATATGAGTTTTCAGCTGATATTTAGTAACTTACGATTCAGCTGCTCAGAGCTCAGCTGAAAATAAAATTTTCGTATTTTGGATTTCGTGGCTTCTCAAGTTCCGTCAATGTTGAATTAGTTCATGGATTGCTTCTTATACATACTCTTCCAGTGTGTTTAAAAAGTTTTTATAGGTTATGTTACACATTACACATATTTTGTACGTAGAGACAGAACGCATATTGTACATGTCATGTAGTATTGTGTATTGTGTAGAATACATATGTATGGTTGTTTATAATGATAACTGTAAATGGTACACACGATTAAAAAATACATGTATCATTTGTCATTCCATTATATATATATGGTGTATCCAAGATATACATGGACTAGACCATGTATCTTGTGGCGCATCCAGGAATCGCTTCTAAACTGTCACTACATATTCACTATAGGTTTCTATCTTCTAACCATCAGGAATTTATCAAAACCGGATGACCTGTTGAAATCATATTTGGGAAAAATTGGTAAAAAGCAAATAAATTCGTCTTGGAAAGTGAATTTACTTGGAAAAGTTTTGATCCGCTCGGTTGACTGTTGACTGTTAACTAGAGACTCTCTAGTAGAGAGTTGAATATATTCTTAAGTCTAAAACGACACGGGTACTCTCATCTCCTCGTAGATCCTCGAAATGGACTCCAGAAGGATAATTTTTTGAAACAGTGGGTTTACCCCTTAGAAATATTCATTAAAACAAAGCTTTTTGGTATTATTAGCCTGGTACAAAAATGCTCAACATTGCCCCCATTTACAGACAAATACACACATGTATGTACGTATATAATTTATAATTTATAATTTATTACATAACCCTACCACTAGAGTTTCAGGGTTTTTGCACACAAAAAGGATTAGATAGACAACAAATTTAATCTGCGTGGAAGGCACAAGCCCAGTAAATATGGGCATACTTTTATCTACTTAATGTGTGGTATAAATATGAAGCATGTATAATAATACATGTTACGTGTATGCTGTCAAATTAGACCTTATATGCATAAATTATTGATAATTTACAGTACATTTTATACACTAAACGTCTTTTATGTCTTATTCCCTGGTTAAAGTACTAAAATTCTTTTGATTATCCGTTGAAAATGTCATCATGGGACTACACTAATTCGTTGGACTAATTTTCAAACTTGGACTATAATACATTACAAGCAAATATTATTATGCACAATATAGAAATGAAATTTCAATGGATCATTGAGAAAGAACATATCGAACATTAAAATAGACCTATTGAATAGCTCTTTGAACTATGTATGAATGAGTACAAAACTTGTATCACTTCATACTTTCATGATTCATGATAATTCATCGCATATCATTCTTCTCTTATTTCATGTTACAATCAGAGTTAAGCAGCTCCATATTATATATACACAAGTACTTATATTTATATTTGTAATTTGTATAATACATTGCTGACCTGTTTTGGAGCTATAAATGTTATATATACTTATGTTTTATATGTGACGCAGCGAAGTCGTTGCATACAAGTGCTGCATGTGGTTCATGTACATGGGACAAAGTACAAGATGAACGTGAGAGTACCGTTCCATGCCTGAAATTTTATCAATTTATTGTCTATTGCATTTGCCTTGCTATTGGAGGGTTTTGAAGCATTAAAAGTATTGACTATTCGTAGATTCATGATTTATTTTGTTTTAGTTGATTTTTGTGTTGCTCCTCAAAATCAGATAATATATCATCCCAAAATAATTATACTGAAATACATAAAACACCATGAAATAATCCCTATTGAAAAAGTGTGCTCTCAGTCAGAACTTCTGACTAATAACCATGCATGCTCACTCCCATAATGTCGAAGAAGAAAAAATAAGGAATTTTACTCCTTGTCCTCAATTTTTGTACTTGACCGCTTCCGGGTTTTGTTGGGAACCCTTCATGTATGCATATTTGTTTACATTGTTGCCCTAGCAACCACAATTCTGGGCATTTTATATTTTTATGATGTTGTAGCTTTCTATTTTTCTATTCTATTCCATATTCCATGTACTAGATTGTACTGCAGCTTGCAGCTACTATATAAAAAGCAAAGCAGAAAGTTCACAATTCACAATAAAAATAATCAAATACAAAACCAAGCGCAAAAACTCTACATAATTTAATTGTATGTTATATCGTTTGTCAATTTTCAACTGAATTTTAAATATATTATAAATTATAAAATTTAAAAAAGATAAAATAAAAATTCAGAATTCTGGACTCTGGACTCCGTAATATAACTGTACCTTTTCCTTGATTCTGGATATACCCTATAATTGTACCTTCCAGAATCTGTAATCTGTAATCTGTATATCTCTGTTTATTGATTATAGAGGTATAGGAGAAAGAGAGGAGAGTCAATTATAATCCATGTCATATGTCAAGTCAACAAGATAGGTGATTACCAATTATTACTAAGACATTTTACATATTATGTAATATAAGAAATAAGAAATACAAAATACAAAAAGTACAAAGACACACACACATGTTCTGTTTTTTTGTGTTCTGTATTCTGTATTCTGTACAACCTCTCCTCTTGTATTTTGTATGCAAAATGCATGGTTTACATTTATGTGTTTGTATATAGGCCACCAAAGCAAAGCTTTAAATCCGATTTCAATCTTGGCCGTATCCTAATGGACACTATAGGTCGTTCCAGTCTCCACCCATTCCTTCATAGTTACCTATAACTAAGCAAAAAAGCACTTAACTACAAAGATAAGTGACTAAAACCTAAAACTAACAACCATTTGAGCCATGAATGGAGACAAGAAAAAAGTACAGTTTACGGATGGAAAAACTAGTACAACAAGCATACTTTTCCGTCGTAAAACTGAGTCGTTGGATTGGAAAAAAGTGGCTTCAGTAGACGTGGAGAAAGTAATTCAAAGTTCAAATCTTGACATTTTAGAGGAGCTATTTTCACAAATTGCCTATTGTCGAGCGGAAACAGAATTTAATTCTGAAAGTACTGATTCTGGACTTCTCAAAGTATTTAGACTTAGTCAATTGATTATCGAAAGCCTTCTTCACTCTCAAGAGATTCTTCAAGAGAAATATGACAACATTTCTAGTCTGTATTCACAAATAGAAGAGCAAAAGGCCGCATACGTACGAGAAATTCAGAGCCTGAAAGAGAATTTACAGGCAGCCAAGAAAGAATTGAAAAGACGTAAAGAAATCATTGCATCCACTCAAAGTGAAGTCATTGGTGATAATAAAGATGAATTCGATCCAGTAAGTTGCATGGTGATGCAAATCAACTTGCACCAGTCCTTAATAAATCATTCATATAATAATATGTACAATGTACACGTACTGCATACATGCAATAATTTGTTTTCTCTATTACCATTTATGATTTCTTATATATTGTATATTGTATATAACATAATATAACAAATACAAGGTGAACAGTCTCATTACATTTGTTTTTCGCTGAAATTTTTCAGTGCCCATACTGCAACAAGAAATTTTTAACGTCAGCCTATTTAATTTCACACATGCAACGAAGACACCAAGGTCTTCCTATTCATCCTGTTTTTCCAGTACCGCCGCCATCATCACAAAATATATTCCAAGGGTTTACACCAACAAAATTTATAGAAAATAATACTGAAGCTTTGAAACAGTTTGAAGCAGGCACAGCAAGTCAACTTTACAGTCCAAGGCAAAGGAGCAATAATAATAATAATAATAGTAATATAACCAGTTCCAAATATACTGGAAATTATGAAGCACAGTATATGCCCACTCAAACTCATAAAGTCGATGTTGAAAAATTAATCAGTTTGGAAACTATTGGAGCATTAGTAGATCAATGTCTTAAACAAAAGGAAAAGTTGTTAAAAGCAGATACCCTAAAGAGTCCAAAAACAAATGATATGTCACCCGGTACAGCAAGTAATGATGAGGCAAGTATAGAAAATTGCAACACCCATGAACAAAATGTACCGATTTCTGATAAGCTGGATACCAAACTTACGGAAAAAGAAACCAATACAAGGAGTAGTAGTCGTACAACCGTCGATAAACACACTGAAAAATGTGATCCACATGAAACAGTAGTCAAAATCAGTGAAGAAATAAAAAATCAGTTGGATTTACAGTGGAAAAGTCTCCTGCAAAAAATACAGGAGAGTGGTCTTGGAGAATTAAATAAAAATTTGAATACAGTTCCTTCAGAACCAGGGGTAAAATCGTACATACATAATACTACTTAACCATAAACCATAAATTATCACACACTTGAAAAGATGCTTTTGCTTTTTATTTTTATTGACAATTAAAAATTAAAATATATCTAACAGATTCCTGAGAACAGAAATAATATTGTAATTTTAAACTGATATTGCAGGAAATAGAATCCAAAAGTGTCACACCAAGTCCAAGGAAGGTTCGGAGAAAGTCTGAAGAGAAAGCATCATTTGTGAGTAAAAGCTCTGCATCTTATGAAAATGAGCATGACAATGGTGGTAAGAATGAGCAGAAAAAAGAAAAGAGTGAAATTCCAGAAACTAAAATCGTACTTGAACCTGTTATGTCGCCGATCATCCATATCAACAACAATCTTGAGGAACGTCTACAAAAACAACAGGATGAACTGGAAAATTTAAAGAGTAATCTACAAACTAGGGTAAGAGAACTAAATAATAAATAATAAATAATAATTATTTATATTTCATTTGTTGCTTTCAATTTTTAATATTTATACTTACATTATACATTTTTCATTTAAACACAAGTCAATAAAGAATAAGAAACAAAATTTAGTTTGTTCTAAAACTTAAAATCTGTACATAAAATATAAAATGTATTGAATTGCTGATTGTACAGATGCACGAGGATAAGTTGAATATTGAAAGTAAACTAGAGTCACAGGAGAGATATTGGCAGAATAAACTGAGAATGGTAGAAAAGAAATATTTGGATGAATATTCTGGACAATTAGCTAAATTACGGGAAGAATTTCATCAATCCCTCCAGACACTAGTGGAGAAAAACAGTGTAGAATCTTCACCTCGAGTTGAATCCAAAGTCATCATTATGGCAGATCAGAACAACCAGTTCCACAATAATAACAGTAAGAACAATCTACCAAACGTTGATACAAATTCTGAAAAAATACTTAGCCACAGTACACAAGAGAATGAAAATTTTGACTATGAATTGTCGTCAGCTCAACATAATATGGCTACTCGAATATCAAATACTGACTCGTCTTTTCAATCACCAAAATCTACTTTGAAACCACTTATTCGATATCAAGAGCAAAAGCAAGAAGAAATCAACTATCCTACAAAAATTTCTGAAAACTTTGAACATCAAAATCCTCACAAAGTCCGAGCTGATCAACAATATCAGGAAAACGAACTTGAAATTTCAAAGCCGATCGCAAAACCACGAAAAACTTCAACACTACAGTCTTCTTCATCGCCATACCTCTCAAAAATATTACCCATTGACGCAAAACATGATAATCAAAACATAGTAGTAGTAAAAGCACGAATGGAAAATCAGCATCATGAGTATGAAGAACCAGACAATGTTGTAAAATTAGACCATGTTCTGGACTATTCAGAATCTGAATCAGTCTCCGACTCAGAAGAAATCGAAGTACAAAGTGAACAAAGCAAAACTGAAGAAACTGAAGATGAAGAATCGACAAAGCTCAAAAAAGATTATATACCTCGTCGGGTTAAACATGATAGTATTAAAACAAAAAGTAATTCTAAATTTACGATCCGAATGCTTACGGAAGAACAGGCTGCATTGGAAAAAAGACAAAAAATGCGAGAACAATGTGAAAAAGAACTGTCTAATCAACTAATGTCCTTAGGTTATGAAGCATGTGAAACAGAACAGATTAGTACGAAAGATAAAACTAAAGTTTTAAAAAAATTAATACAACGGAGAAAATCTACTCCAGGACAGGTAAGTGTAAGAATAATACCATAAAAAATGAATTATATACCCTTGAAAACACTTTTATATGTAAATAAGTACACAACACGTATAAACTATAAACTATAGCATAAAGCATAAGTATAAAGCATAAAGTTAAAATTCATGGGGTTTATATTAGGATGATGTTAAATACCGTCAAGTACGTGAACAGGTTCAAGAGGAAACAGAAATCGGAGCTTTATGTAATCGAAGTCTAATATTCAAGTTTCAAATAATGATTTCATAATACATAATACATAAGTGACAAGTGAAGGCATTTTCATGTTATTTGTTATCTGTAATATACAAAAGGTTCACAAAACTACTATGTTTGAAGGATGACTAAAAACCAGTTAAATGTGTCGTAGAAATCTAATCCCAGTTTTTTTTTATTACAGCCAAATCCATTAAAGACAAACTGGATAATTCTCTATTTACAAGCCCTAATAAAAAACCAACTAAAAGTCCATTAGTCAAGATTCTTAGTGCTGTCAAAATGTCAAGGAATAGTTGGAAAAAAAGTGTAAGAATTCCAATGATATTTGATATGAACAAAAAAATCATTCCTGTGCTCACATTTTGAAGTACTAAAGATATATCTCATATCGCATGTCATTGTATAATTGAATACAGGTTCGTGCTGCTTGCAAAAGACCAAACAAAGATAGAAAATCTCCAGTTTTCAAAATAAAACCTCCATCACCTCCGCTGAAAGTTAAATCTAAGCCAAGTCTGTTTTCTAAAGCAAGATGGCGAGGACAAAAGAAGAAAAAGGACAACAAAGAAATAACTACGTTTACAACTCCACAACAGGAACTTGAGAAAGCTACTACTGCACAAGTTACACATAATAACGGTAGTAGTAAAAGTGGCAGTGAAAGCAAAGATGATGAAGAAGATGAAGTTACAGGAAGTAATACTTCTACTGGTGAAAGTAGAAATTCTGAGCCAGAAATAGAGAAAACTATTTTTGTTTCTAAAAAACCTATGTTGACCAGTACTCCATCAAATAAATCACCTCAAGTCCAAGAAAGCCATAGAAAACTTGAACAAAAGAAGAAGCACTGGAGGGATAAGCAGAAAAATGGTATGATGGTAACAGAGAAAGATAATGATCATGATGAATCCGATGAAAACTCATCAGAATATGAAACAGATGAAAAAGAATACCAGAGTGAACAAGAGAGTCCATTATCAGCTTCTCCAAATGTATTAAAGAAAAAGTTAAAAGTAAAAAACAATAAAGCATCCAAATTGAGATACCGTGAAGCAGCTAGGAAAACTGCAGCAGCAGCCATGTTTTCTAAGGGAGAACAGGAAAAAATACAACTGAACAACAATGGTTTCAGTCCAAAAGGTTTTACAAATCCTGTGTATGGAAATACAGAAAAGAGTCCAGGAAGTACTTTGCATAAAAATACAAAACATAGTGTAACCAAAAAAGATAAACAAACAGCATTAGCCAAACATGATAAATCAGTTAGGAGATCTCTAGAACCACAATTTGACAACGTTACGCCACATTCAAAAACAATTAAAATCACAACTCCCAATTTACATGATGAAGAAAATGATAAATGTGACGATAGTTTTAATAGTGAATCTGAATCATCTGCTTCCTCATCTTCATCCTCATCTTGGGATGATATTCCCAATAAACAAGGACTAAAAACTGTACGCCATGAAAAAATAGCTGAAGAATATGCCTCCTCATTAACACCAACAAAGTATAATACTACCAATAATAATAATAATAACCATAATATTGTTTCTACTTCTCCGACTACAACTAGAGAATTGCGAAATTCCATTCAATCAACAAATAATAGTACGAAAAATTCTCCACTTCACAATAAAAAACTTACGATGCGATCACCATCCGCTTCAACATCACAACAGAATGACAATAATTATTATGGAAATAACAACCAAAACACTAGTAATATTTTGAATAGGCCACAGACAAGTAAAAGATCGACTCGTGTTGCGTTAGATTCTTGGGACGATGATTTGAGTGATGGAGAAAATCAGGCGGAGAAAGTGCAAAAGGAAAGTCCAAACCATAATAAGATTACTTTTGACAAGAAAAAACAAACGGTAGGAGGAGGAGAAGGAGCAAATCTAATTTCTAAACGATGGGAAACATACAATCATAATCACATTTTGTATACAAATGGAGAAAATAAACGACCAATGCCTCTAGAAACTAATAAAATCACAAAACTATCACCGTCTCATAATGGCAATTATAAAAAACCCTCAAACAGAGTAAAAGAAGAACATGCGACTACTAGTACTGGAAGAGATAGTCCTTTAAACAATTCATGGGATGATGATTAAGTTCGAGAATGAATATAGAGATATTTACTTTACATAGTAACTAGGTAAATTACATGGGCGTTTCAATTTTTTGATCTTTAGTGAATGATAAGTACAATATACAATAGCGCGCTGTAAACTCTTAAACATGATATTTCTACGTAAGTTTAAGTACTTCATAATATTCTACTTCAATACAATTTAAATTTTTTCCTACTGTCCATATACTTCCTACTACAAAATAGAATAGAAAATAGAAAGTACTATAATATATTATTTATGTTATTAATTATTTTACCAAAAAATCATATAACATAATATAACATAATCTCCTACGTACTCCTGTTTACATGTTTATATGACGAGATTCTTACTTCCAATGAAATTATTTTTACTTATAACTTTATTCGTACGCATTATATATTATATTATACATTTAATGCGTATTTCGTGTGTCATGTTTGAATTGAAAATGAACTTGTTAAGAATTTCTAGTTTTTTAGTTTAATTTTGTTTCTAGTTTCTAATTCATTAAATCTAACAATTTATGACTTCACTAAAAACCATTATGATGTAGTTAATGATGAAAAGGGTTTCTTAAAATGTTGTATTTCATACCTTTTGTACTAACAAGGTTTATAATAATATTATACTTTTTTGTACTTTGTGAATAAGATGAAGAATAAAAGTGGCGGAAATACATATAACGTAAACACAAAAGTTGTATGATAATAATATTATGGTAAAACATTATTTTTATTTTCCTGCTTGTTCAATATTGTTGCTCGACAATATATTATTATAGATTATAGACATCACATTATACGAGATTTATGAAATCTAGAATGATGTACAGATCAAGAAAAGTGATACAAAGTTGACAACTGATCAGGTAACTTATTTTTAAGGAGGAAGCATTTAGCACCTTATGCATATCTTTGCATTTTAATATTACTACAGTATTATTTTATGAATTATGGTACATGTCTATTCGTTGTTTATTGTTATCGAATATGTATGGCTTGAAATTTGTCATACATATCCGAAACTAGACACAATATTATTATACTATGTAAAATACGTTATATTTTTTATTGTATTTTATAATCCACATGATGAATGCTATCACAATGAGTTGTTTTGTAGGGCTAAGCCGTGGAATAAGCTTCATACAATGTCAAATTAGATGATTCAGGTACAAATTCGATTTCCGAGAATTGACATGGTAGAAAAAGGCTAAAGCCCGGTTGTACTTTATAATCACTTCCAGATTTTAAACGACAAGTACCTCGGCCTTCTGTGCATAAAAGAATTGAGCAAGAGTTTTTTTTCGGCGTCAATAAACTTTTTCCTTTTATCTGGAAAACAAAATAGAATACAGTATAATCGTACAAAAATTAGTAGTTTTCTTATAATGGACAAAATCCTCTATAATATATTTCACTATATTTTATTGTACTTAGTTGTTACAGGTATAATGTTTAATATTTAGTGTCGATATAACTTGAACATAATATTATAATTTCACAATATGATAATAATTATTATAGCAAAACTTACATTGTGTTTCATAATCGAGAACTCGGGAATAGGCGCATCATATAGAATAGTAGTTTTGGAATCATTATTTTCAACTTGAGTACCATGGACAATCCAGTCTTTACCTGCTTCATACGTCAACATTTCTACCAGAGTATCAACGTCTTTGAATTTAGGAGTTAGTCCCGCACGCACAACATTATCGGAAGAAGCCATGCACTCGACACAATCTCCATATATATATGCGTGGGGTTCATTTGCTGGGAGGAATATAGCTTGACCGGGTGCTAATCTCAAATGTTGAAGGAAAAATACACAAAAAATTCCAACGTCACCGGGAAATTGTTTTGCTAGCCGTCCTATTAAATCACTTTCATCAATATCAGGACCTAAAGAAAGAAATCAGTATATAATATAAAATATAATGTCTTTTTAGCAGAATCCTAATATTATACGCTAAGTCATAGAGTTACGAGTTACCTGGTTGAAAATTATTCCAAGTACTACTTACATAATAATATGCACTGTATACATACCCAGTCGGGAGACAAGAGAATCCAGCTGTTTAGCGACAAGTTTTTCATTACTCTTCATTAAATTATTAAACACAGTTCGAAGACTACTTTTATCCAAATTAGTTTCCAACTGAGCAGCGGCTTCTTCTCCAATAACAGCTCTTAGTTCAGGAACAGCTGAAATATATTTTTATAATAATATATATATGTATATTTTATGATGTCCAAAAATAGCGGACTGTTGAAGATAACTTATGTGTACATTCTATAATATTATAGACTACAAAGGAAACCTTCTATGAGAGAAAAATGAAAATGCAATATTTTCTAAGCATGAAATACATTTTTATTCTTAAATAAAATGTAATAATTAAAGGAAAACTCACTTTTAAGGTAGTTAACAATAGTTGGTAAACTACGAAACCCACACATAACTTCAAATTCAGTAAGTGCAATAGCCATTTCCGGTTTATGATTAGGATCTTTATATAGTTGAGGTTGTGTAGAATGAAGGTGACTTCCAAGTTTTAAATCAGGATGTGCTTGAATAGATAGAGCTGTCTCAACACTCAAAACCTTTAAAAGGAAGGGAAGATTTGGTCCAAATTTCTCAACAACTGATTGACCCAAAAGGGAGGAGTTATTTTTAATCAGATCATCCAAAAGTTGTACTTTGTTGTCAACTTTAACTGTGGACGGTCCGTTTGGATGACATCCCATCCAAAGTTCTATTTAATATCAAATCAACGTATATGTATGTGGAATAAGTATAAGCATATTCCATGAATAATAATAATTATTGTCATGAAAAGAAGTTTTAAAAAAAAACCTCACCTGCATAATTTTGGTCATTAGAGACTTTAAAATTGTCATTAACATGGGCTAATTGCGCAACCAGACTCTCTTCGCCTCTCTTTCCCCATGCATACTGCTGTACGGAAAGAGTCAATTCCATTTTTTCAATCGGAAGTCAACTTTGGCGATGAAATTTAAACTTGTTATTAACTTTATGCAGTATACAGTCTACACTTAACAAAGGTACACTTAAATACGTGGTCACAATAATTAGTAAAATTGTCAAAGAAGAGTGGACGAGCCCTGAGTATGTTATTTACGCGCTTCAAGAAGTTTGAAATTTTTCATAAGTTTTTCTAAAATCTAAAATCCTTTAAAAATGCTAAAAATCACTGTAAATAAACAATTACAAATGCATCTGGTAGTTCACTAGTTGCATTACTTTTTAGTCAAACTGTGGTTTTCTTTAAATTAACAGTTTTTCAATGTTTCATTTAGGAAACAGTTTAGAATACTATACTAGTGTTTCAACTCCAAAGAGTAAACCACAAGAAAAAATGAAAAACGACGATCACCAAATTGTTTTAATTCCTCATTCGGATAGTTCTAGCTCTAGTCCTACAAGAAATTCATCTACTGTCAATGTGCTTGCAAAAAATAAATTGGTTTGGTGCATTGCATTCTTACTACTTATTTTTATCATCCTGTCTTATCAATCTTATGTTGAATATCTGAGACAAATTCGTCTGTTAACGTACATGGAAAGGGTAAGTTATATATGAAGTAAATACCCTTTAATCTAATTCATGTCTAAGGTCTAAGTACGTAGTAAACTAAAATGATTGTTAAGTGTAATGCTTTCAAATATATGCAAGTCACATTGTACATTTTCAATTTTCATTATACATTATATATATATATGAATCGACACATCAAACACACCATACTAAATACTAAATGAAGTTTTTTGTTTACCGTAGGTTGATGAATTGAAGTCATCCATGCAACAAGTAAAACATCACATTGTGGCTTATTATATAAAAAGAAATAAGACAAATTCAGTATTCAGATAATACTTCAATTACATTAAAATGGAACAACTTGTAGGGATTAAAAGTAGAATATATTATGTACATTATAAATAAGTATTTATTACGTAGTTGTTATACAAGTTTTGCGCATTATATACATGTATTTAATATAATAGATAATACATCGATAAAAAAAACTAACACCATATTTAGGTATGTCGTGTTACGTGTTATAGGATATAATCTGTATAAGTATTAACCATTAACGTTTCGCATTTACTCGTATAATATGATGATAATAAGAATTATATAACCTGTGAATTTAACTTTTTTTAGCATGATTGAATAACGTTACAGTATTTAAAGGTTGCAATATAGTTTTATTGTACTGGCATGTGCAAAACTGAAGATTTCAAAGTACAAAGTACAAAAATACATTTTTTGTATTATTTGTATATTATGCTACAAGAAAAATTATTGTAGACATCTACAGCCTATGTGCATTTCTACACAATTCGATGTACATAAAAGTTTTAATGAGAGAACAAATACAGCTAGTGAGTCCAAAGTCTTGTGTCAATGAAACAGAGAGGTTGTATAGTATAATATTATTTATGACATATAATATATAGATCTGATACTACAGTATAGGTATAATTAGTAAAAAAAATTAAATGGTAGGCTATGTATAGTCAAAAGATGCAAACAAATAGATCAGTAGTACTGATTCAGTACTTGTTCCTCGTGTATGTGACAGGCGATGACATTTAACAGCGCTCACTAAAATTTACATTACAATATTATGTAAACTAGGAATCTATCGGACGTGTACATCTTCAGTTTATGTTGTGTTGTGCTTTGTGTATGATGTAAAACTATAATGTAAAATGAACTAATACTCTAAAATGACCTAATTTAATTGTGATTTCATGAATAACAAAGTGTGATTTTACTCTAATAATTATACTAACTATGTTATAAGTAAAAAGAATAATTATTATTAGTTTTTATTTACTTGTTTATTTTATGTGATTTTATTGACGAACACCAAAGATAAATTATACACCATATTTTGTGTATATATATATGTGGTGTTATTATGTACTTTTAGTTTTTACTACATTCGATCAGTGAAAAGTTTTTCACTGTATGTACAGATACTTATACAGAGATATAACATACAAAATATCATAGGTGTATAAATAATAATAATTATAAAACATACTACAATCTATATAATAAATAACCTTTTTTTTATTATGATGTTATTTATTTTTTTAAAGTATAATAAATCTTAAGAAGTAATACACCATTTTCAATGGAATGGATGTAAGTACCGATGAAAGACTAAGCAAAATATATAAGTCATTTTTATACATCAAACATTTATTGTTCAGTAACACATCATAAAACAAAAGGTAAAATTGTTGCATAAACAAAAGTAAAGCATTATTATTCTTAAATAATATAAATGGCTATTACCAATTATATGAATACATACATATTATTCCATTAAAAATAGTAAAATTTTATGGCTCCGCCCAGGGCGGGACCTGAGTAAAATTTCAAACGCTACAGATACTCTTGAATTCTATCAAATACATTGTCGTACATACGTAAAAATTACGTCCAAGGAATATCTGTAGCGTTTGAAATTTTACTCAGGTCCCGCCCTGGGCGGAGCCATAAAATTTTACTGTTTTTAATGGAATAGTAGGTTTTTCAGGGTTTCGGATTTCGGATATATATATAAAAAATGGTACTTTGTGCTTAGTTATTAATACTTTGCATTTTAGTATTTGATATGAAGAATATTTTTGAATTGCTTACGAGATTATTTTATGAGGAACAGGTTTTCTTTTAGAATTATGGTAGTGTTTTTCATAAATGGGTATGACTTGAATTTCATATTTTGATATAAAGTAGAAAAAAACTTAGATTGTAGTATAAAGTAGAAAAAAACGTTAGATTACAATATAAAGTAGTAAATACTCATTAGTGGATAATAACTATATACAAGGTAACAATAATGTTACGTAGATACTAGATAGAGTGGAGATTTCGCAAAACGAGAAAAGGAATCTTATGAACTTATATATTTATTTATTGTTCATGTATCATTTATATGTATTTTACTGCGTACTTGGGTTTGTGCTATAAATTGTATTATTAAAATTATTATACCGTCGAAAACTTAATATTTTAATGAAGAAACATGTGCCACACAATGAAAATAAAAAACGGTAAAACATGGTCAAATGTACTTTACATCGTAGTTTATAGTGCCTTGACCTCTTTGACTATTGAATTCTTTGTCGAGTTTTTTATATCTAGAACCTGTATTGGTATAACATTCTACAAGTTTACCTTTTACCTTCCAACTTTGTTTTAAGTGTCGTCATATACATGACATATTTAGTGTCGTTTCATTTTCTCGGTATTTATACCTGTAGATTGAGAAATGAGAAATAAGACATGGATGTCGAATGTCCACATTCGATTTTGATCCAATAAAACTTAGGAAAAAGCGTCATAGTACTCTAGATTCTAGATTCTAGATTATGTGAAATTTAGGGGATTATACACGCGACAGACAGACAAGTGATTCTTTTACGGGGACAAATAAATTTATAAGCTCTATCTATGGCGTCACGCGCAATAAAAAATCGATATGATATCATGACACCGTTTGGAATTTCCTGTTTCCGGTCAATAGGGCTTCATCCACTTGAAAATTGACGCCCTCTCTTTACTTTTACTAACTTGACACTTTACTTTTTACAGGCTAGTGAAAGCAAAGGGAATTTGTGACGGGTTGTTTCAGTGGGATACATAGTTACCAGACATTAGGCATTTCTTTCTTCCTTTCTTTCGTTCTTACCTATCACATGTTGTAGGTTGTAGATGAACTTTAGCATTTTGATTCCTCCTCCTCCTTTTTCTTTTACAACGTCTACGAAGATGACGAAACGAAACGAAAAAGAATGGAAACAAATTGTGACTTCATTGTGTTCATTTGCGTGGGTTTTAAAATCTTTGTTTTGACATTTTGTTCCTCAACGTCACGAATATCACAGACTTGCCCACTGACTACAATATGTAAAAAACTCGTCAGATTACAGTACACTCGCGTATTAAAAAAGGATAAATTCCAGACTCCAGACGTAAAAGTTTTTGTAAAAACTTTGATAGAATCAATACATTTTTGTAGAGAAAGTTTATGTGTCCAATCCATCAACATTTGAGTAGTGTGTGCATTGTATAATGTACAAAATGCACATGTATATATATATATGTATGTATAAGCATTTGCAGATTTATTTATTTGCGAAAAAACTCCTTGTATATGTGTGTATATTGTATATTGTGTATGATAGTCAATCCTTTAAAAGTGCATTTTATGTACACTCCACACTCACAATTAGCCGCTCAACACATAATCGACTTATCCCTCAGCTCCCTTTTGTATTGGAAGCAGCTAAACTAGCTCAACCTTTTTTTTTCTTCAAAGTGGAGTTAAGTTATTCGAGACAAGTACTGCAGCAAAGTAACAAGTAGATAAGTAAATGATGTACTGGAGAATCTTTTGATTTGAGATTTGAGATTGTGGGCTTTTACTGGATAAACGTGAAGTGTTTTACTAAGAAGGGGGGAAGGAACGGGGACGGATTACATATTATAAAAAATAAATACGTGACTTATTGGCTCTTCCTAATAAATGAGATGAGTCTGAACTAAGAAGATAAGAAAGAGGAACGAGATCAATTCAATCAGTTTTGTCCTATCTCATACATGTATACATATACACATTTGTACATATACTTATAAAGAACATTTTTTATCAATATACCTAGTTCTTTTTCTGCTTTTCATCCACATTCAACCTTTACTTTCTCTCTTTCAGCTGCTTGTGATTGTAAATTCTCGGAATTTCTCTTTGTATCATCACATCCCAAACTTTTTAAACAACTTTTTGCCACGTTGTTCGTTGTTATTTGTTATGTTATCTAGTTGTGTGTTACACATTTACCATTTTGTTCCGTATTATTGTATCTAGTACAAGTATTATAAATTATAATGTAGTTTTTGTAGGTGAAAGCATGAAATATCTATGGATTCACCACACGAGTTGGTTGGTTGTATAGATGTGTTGAAGGTTGAAGGGTGTACGTGTGTGTAGGTATTTTATTGTTGTCAACTCATTTTGATGATTAGTCGTTCTTGTATTTATGATACTGTCTACAGTATTGTGGATTGCGGGTATGTATACATGAATAATCAAGAATCAAGACAAACGAAAGTATTTAGATCGATACACATTGTAGATACAAAGTACAAATACATAATAGACAATACAAGCGGATTGTATGCATAATGCAAATCGCCAACGTGTTTCTAGGTATTAAAACTTTTCGGCCAGTCTTTTTGGCTCGTTTACTTGTATGTTATATGAAGAGAACAAAGGTATAGAATATATTAGAGAGATAGGAGGAGATGAAACAATAGTCAAATAACATAATTGACTTCTCTTATTGTGTTCATGTCTGTAGTCTGTATTCTGTATACTGTATACATAGCACAGGGTACGAAGTATTATAAAATCCAATATCCAATGAGCAGCAGACAGAATTTGTAGTGTGTAGTTTGTACTTTGGACATGGTAACCCGGCATTATATATTGAAACTGTATGGTAAAAAGCAAAAAGTGAATGTCAAAGATGTGAACAGAAAAGAGAAAGAAGAGAAAACTGCACGCAATACAAAATTAAAATGTGTATGAACAGTATATTCTATACACTATACCGACAATGTCCAATGTCCAATCGTACACGCTTCATGGATTTTGGAATTTTCTTTTCTCTGATTGCCTTTTATTATGTGTATTTTGTGTTTTGTCAGTTTGGGCGGTCTGCCACATGTCTAAGTATTTGTTCCTTGCTCAATGTCTCTTCCTACTCTCTTTTCTCTTTGTGAGTCTCATATACTCATATGTCATTTGTATTTTGGATTTTAGGGCATCGCTCGTGTGAAAAAACTCTTTTGATTTTATTTTGATAATCCTCTTGATCCCAAATCCCAAAACTTATCGTAATGCAATAACCTTGTAAAACTTCAATGAACCAGCCTGTCCTTGTACAGTTCATAGTTCGTAGCGTTCAACTATTATGTTCTAAATTCTAAATAAATCAACTCATCCAAAGCTCAAGTACCCATTTCATTTGAATTTACGTCCGTTTCTTGTGACTTTGTACTCAGCGTTCGTTACTCTCTACACTCTATAGTCTATAGTCTATACTCATCTCATCTGTCTCGTTGCCCTTGCCTTTGCTGTTGGTATTATGTTCAACTTTGTAGTAGAGACTTCATAGTTCATTCTATAATTAAATGAACTTTCATGTTCTTATTTCCCTCCGTATTTAATATGTACCTAAATCATTGAGAATGGAGAATTGAGAATCATTTTGATGAAGAAAAGAAGCATCTCTTTTTTATTTTATTCCCCCCCAAAAAATACTCCAACTTGCCGTTTTTCCTTATGATCCTGTGAGCTTTGAGAATTGAGAATTGAGCATGATCGTGTAATTTATTCAAGAAGAGAGGCTTATCCAACATCTTTCACCGTTTCATAATGGATCTCCTAAATCTTATATGACTAATAAAAGTGGACCAAGTGTACAGAATATTATAGAACTGAATACGTCAAAGTTTTTCATGTTTCCTAAACCAAGAGAATCACAAACTGCCTACTTTCCCTAGAATCTAGAGCCTACAATTTACTTAACTGAATGTATACATTGTATATGCTGTTAGGGATTAAAAAGGTAAATGATTTTTTACATGTATAAAATACAGATATTATTAAGTATCAACTTCATTTTAGAGCATCATAAAAAAGTAACTCAATTTTTATTGTACAATCGGAATCCTCAATTAAGTATGTCATATGTTGTACATTGTTGGTCTCATTTTACAAACGTTTTTCCAATATAGAGGTCTAACTTTATAGTCCATTTGTCTTTGCTATTGAATTTTCAGTTTTAGCAATTTTAGATATGTGCACGACATTAACTTGTCATAAGTCAGAAACAAACAAAGACACTGCGCATTAAATTCTGAGAGTTATGAGGACGGCCATATGCATTATGCATATTTATGTTATATCTGTATGTATAGTATGTAATGAAAAAAGCAACAAGTTACGTGTCCAATATTTTGTATTCATAATAAGTAAAAGTTGCTCATGTAAAAAGTATGAAAATGAAAATGAAAATGAAGGTTGAAAGTATTGTGTTTATGCAAAGAAGACGATGTAGGCGACAAAAGACAATTAAATGAGATTGTTTTTGACATTTCAAAAGAGATCAAGACGAAAAAGTTTGTTGCTTGAAATCCGTTAAGCCTGCCCGTCAGCAGTCAACAGAAATGAAATGAAAGGGAAGAATGAGATGAATGATTCATGCAGCATACACTCACCTAAATAATTTTGATGAAAATTGGGTAGATAGTGGATTCTAGATGGTAGATACGAAGACTATGTAAAATTTAATGTCTACCTACTACTTACTACCTACGCATTCACGGTTCTCGGGTTTTCTCTTTACTCCTCTTTCCTTTTTTGTTCTTACACTCTTCAGTAATCTGTACAAATATTTTTGTTATTTATTGTTTTTTATTTGAACCACACGAAACATGAAACAAAATACTAAAGAAGCATAATATTTTATATGTACATCTGAACTGTGTGATCTATGGCACATGTGATATAGACAATAGACAGTAGACAGTAGAAATAAGAAATGAAAAGAGACGTTTGAAAAATAATGAATATTGTGAGTAATATTATAAGAAGAAAACTTTTCCTTGAAGACATCAAGACAATCAAGGAACAAATTTTGAAAACTGACAAGATGAGTGAGTGAGAGAGCAATGCAATTTTCCATACGGAGAAACAACAACACATGAGAGAGAAAAGAACCCTCTTGACAACTTATTGGTTTTCTGCTTTCTCCTCATCCTTTACTGTGAAATGAAATATGAAATGACTTTTCTCTCTCTCTTTTGTATCTTGTCTTATTCCCTTTGAATAACAAAAAATGATTGAACATTATGTCTTACATATACAATGTACAATGAACCGTTATAGTTGCCCACGGTACACTTAACATTTACATATTGTAGATACTGATTCGACGTTGTACTTGGGATAAGATACGCCACAATCTCATCAAAAATCTATTGTAAATATTGTACCTCCATAGAATTATATAATCTGTGATAGTAAGCATATTGGTTGACTCACATTCTTTGCACTTTGTGGTTCTTTTTTTGAGTCTTCAGGCTTGAGTTACAACCCTTACGATTTTAAACGAAAGCCAACTTTCTATAAAAATTTAAGGACACACAACATACACAACAGCTCACAATATGCAGACTTTTCTCCTCAAGGATATTTTTTAATAGTTTCAAATTTCAAACTCATGGTTCACGGTCTGGATTCTGGATTCTCGATCCAGTTTAGAGTTTAGGATCTCGCAAACTTATGACTTATGACTTATGAATCAGACATGTGAATTCTTA
This sequence comes from Sminthurinus aureus, assembly GCA_034698265.1. Taxonomy (NCBI): domain Eukaryota; kingdom Metazoa; phylum Arthropoda; class Collembola; order Symphypleona; family Katiannidae; genus Sminthurinus; species Sminthurinus aureus. The sequence goes on from JAQGBH010000697.1 coordinate 24,537, forward strand.
CATGTAAAACAATGAAGAATATAGATAGATGATTAAGTGGAACAGATTAAAATTGTATTACGTTGTCTGTTTTTATTACTTAAATGTAAAGAATGGGAGGTTGCTCGGATTTATAAGCCAAGCTTATCTATAGTCTACATTCTACATACTTGTATATCACATATCATTTTCTCTGTTCCACTCTCATTGGAATTTAAATTTCCAAGTATCTTCATGGAAATGTTCAAGGCTTAGGCGCTAAATTTGTGGTTAAGTGATGTAAAAAAAAGGGTACAAAATGGTCTTTTAAATAAATTCGCAGAAAAAGTAAATAATAAAAAGCAATTTTTCCTCCGATTCAAGATGCAATTAAATATCCCATATTATCATGTAAACCGAAGTCGTTGAGACTGAACAATGAACAACGAACAAGCATGACACACAAGAAATATACAGCTTCCTTGAAAACCGTTTACATTAATAAATACCTCGTATCTCGTAACCAGTATCTCGTATTGTCTACTGTTCATTGTTCAAAACGAAATGGAGAGCAAACCCAACGAAATGCAATTGGAAAACTTACCTGCATCTTGTGTAGCTACTGTCTACCATGTATAATACATGGTACAATGTATGTATTATATATTATATATGATGTTCAAAATGTCACACGTAATGAAAAATAAGAGAAAATCCCCTCACCCTCCGACTTTTAAAGGCACGTGTTTCCTACAGTCGTAACATAATTTTTTTGGAAACATTTATTTTCATTCCTTTGTTGGTTTTCAAGTAAAAACTATACTGTAAACTGTACATTCAAAGTTATAGAGTGTAAAGTGTACAGCGCATGTTAGACGAGTACACATTACATTCACATCATATTCAAGAGATATATATAAAATCGTTTTGTAGACGCTACAAAATTTTTATTACAAAGACAAGTCGGAAAAAACAGTAAGGAGACAAACTGATACGGAAACTTTTATATTTTTATAGTCTCCTTTTTTATTCACAATTTACACAGTTTTACTCACGTGAATATATGATACATGATATCATATGTTATGCATGTACCATGTACTTCACTATCTCTCCCTGCAAACTATTAAATATGAAAGTCAGAAACCTAGTGAATAGGAATACTTCATTGAATCTGTGGAAATAAAATCACATGTTGTTAAAAATGCTTAGCTTGTTGTTTGTGGTTTTGAAGACGTTTTACTACAATAACAATAAAAAATACCAAATGTGTGACTTCGAGTAAAAAGGGATGTAGTGGACAAGTTAGCTTTTTTGCATATTCGAGTAGCCAAGTACAAGAACTAACTACCCTGAAAATTTCAAAGTTCTAACTTAATTGGAAGTATTTTAAAATAATTAATATTTAAAATACGCCAACTTGTACTAGTTGACATTAGAAGGCTAACACGCAGATCGAGTTCTTTAAAAAAAGACAAAGAATGTCATTTTAGAAAAGAAATGAGAAAGGAATGTCATTTTACAATGCAAATGAGAATGGAATTTAATTTTTTCAAAAGAAGTAGTAATGGAATTCCATGTTAAGCGTGCCACTAGAATGGAATTTCACGAATGTCAATACGTTAGCGTTTGTTTTAGCTCTCTCTACCGCAGAAAGAAAGTAAAGTTTCAGACTCAATTTTCTCAGCGATGAAACTTGGACCACTACATCCCTTTTTATTCGAAGTTACACAAATAACTTTCTCTGCATAACTTTGTTCATATTAATAAATTATCACCATCACTTACTTAAGAAACCTGCATTTCACAATTTCAAAGCATACCACAATTTATAATAATATGCAGTATGCAGGTTACTAATTACTTAATTACTTTGTGTAAGAATGTGTTGATGAATGTCTATTATCCATAGTCCATACGTGTACACAATACACATGCATGCTAAAAACTTAGTTTCCCTACTTTCTCTTCAAAGGACTTGCAAAGCTATTCTGACGAGTTATACATGAACAAACACAAGATATGCGTGTGCAGTGTGCAGTGTAGTTTGTACATGTACACATATTACAAGAAAATCATAATGTCATAATATATACAGAAGACGGTAAAAGGTAAAATAAAAGACGTAAAGTTTTGAAATATCATTCATTTGCTTTGGTTTGGTGAAAGCTTATTATGTAAGACTTAAGTTAGTGCTGAAGCTCCTGGACGAAGTTCTGCCTAGTGCTGGAAAATAGAATATTCAGTAGTAACAAGCGACGAAGATGTTGCTCATTCCGTTTTATCTGTGTTTATTCACTTTCCTTCTTCCGCGTTGACGTAGCTTTATTATAATAAAAGGGAAACTTGTAAACTCATAAGATCATGCATGTTGTATGTAGGATGTAGGATGTAGTAACTTTGAGAAGTACGACTCAAATTCCTACTTATTTTATACTATACACTTCGTGTATACTAGTATACTGCGTACTGTACAGTGCCAGTGTGATTCTTGGTACTAACTTCCTACCTGTAAGATTTGCATAAACTTGCATATAACTTTTTTAAACCGGGTCTAGAAACTACTGCTAAAACAATATACAACATTTTTGTGATTTGGACATGAATCTAGAATCCAGAATCTAAACTCTACACTTCGTCACGAGTCATGAGTAACGTTGCAAACATGTATAGAATGTAGAATGTAGAGGCTTTGGATCAAATAGACGTAAAACAGACAATCATTTTGATGTCTGAGCAACAATACGTGATACATGTCATTTTTTCACACAAAATGCGTGGTTTGAGAAAATGTCATTCTAAATGTACCAGTGAAAAGCTGTACTGAGTGAAAGTCAGTGAATCTTTATACTAAATACCTTAAAATAGACTTTCTTTAGGAGTTCCTTTTATAATAATTGTAAAATCATTACGCAAGTTGTAATTTTTCTCAAAATGTAAAAAGACATTCCATTTCTTTTGTTAGAGAATAAAGAATAATGACACAATATGCTTACAATTTACAATTGCTTTAATTATTTCCATAATTGAATTATTCAATTTACTTTTTAAGCCATGAGTTGTAATATTGAAATGTGAAATATGAATACTCGATCAAAAGACACAGAAGGAAGAATGAATGGAAATGAAAAAGATGACTTTAGCCAAGATTGTTATACTTTAAAATGCCTGCTTCCGTTTCTACCTTTTGTATAAACTTTGTTCCATACAAAATTCACAAGTCAATGTACGGAATATGACGTCTTATGGACTCAGCTCTATCTAAAGAAATGCTGAAACATTTGAAAACATAATATTTACTCTAGATTAGAATAACTACCTACGTGAATTTCTCTACATTTCCGCACTCGGTGTCTGCTTTCTCTATTCTCTATAATGATCCAGAGAAAGGTATGAATGTAAATTTTATCATTCTTTCTACTTTCTATGAACTTCTTTCTGAAGTTTGTACGAGAACCAATATGCGTACTACTATTTCATGTACCTATAAGAAATCATACTTGGGTAAAATGATAATATAAAATAGAGGGGTTCTAACCAGTTTATGGAAAATCTATTAAAATATCTATGTGCATGTAATAAAAATGGAGCAAGATTTGAGGAGCACCAACTTTGCAAAACTGGAGATCATTTGTTCCATGTTTCCTGACGTACCAAAAGATAAGATAAACACAGGTACAATTCCGGTTTCATGTTTCACATTCGGAGGAATCATTGAAACGCAGAATTTCAAACATTATAAATGTAACTTTGGACATCTGCTGTTGTACTTTGCTCCTCTCAGGTTCCATGCTGATTATTTCTAGAGAGAAATCTGGAGCCTGAAAGCATCACGCCAAGCTCTCCTAGAGGAGCAGTCAATAAAATGGTAAGAGCAGCTATGGTTAGGATTTGTAAGCCTAGTTTTTCATCCAATTCTCCAGTGCCTATTTTTCTTATTTGTTCTAGTGCAACAGGCCCAATGGCAGCCTAAGAAAAATGATGAAAATTTGTCAATTCATTCGAAGAACAATATTTGCAATTTGTTTCATTTCATTTGTATAATTTGTATGTTTTGTTTCTCTGTGTTGGAGTACCTGCACTGTAGCCTTTGGTGTGTATGAAATACTACAAAATAACTTTTCCTTGACAGTTAAGTTGACTCGGCTTGCCATTACAAATGTAACCCCAAATCGAATCTGTAGAAAGTAGACAAGAAATTTATAAAAGAAAACAAAGTTACAGCATGTTGAGGTTTGAAATGAAAAAGCGCATGAAAAATGTGCAAATGGTAGCATTCAAGATTGACAATTGAAGAGAAATTCGTTCACGACATAAACAGGTGAGAAATGTCTGAGGTAAAATAAGGACTCTTACCACACCTCCTACAGCAATGCAAATAAGTCCCAGCCCCACAACTCTTGCGTCTAAAGTCAAAAGGTCGATTGCACAGCCGATGGCACCAAACAAGAGTGGCTCAAACACATTCCACAGAAGGTAGAAAATCCAACACAATATGTCCTGTTCCATATGACATGGAAAATGTGGAAAGAAGAAGGATGATGAGACAAACGACAAAAGACGGAACAAACGCATAATGTAAATAAAGTAAAGTAAATAATAACTGCACAGAGCATATTTTACAGTGTACACTAAAATATGTGGTGTAATTATTATTTACTCAGTATATACAACATACAGGATCACGATTTCCTACGACTCCTCTGGATTTCCATAAACATTCTGCAGTAAATGCAAGAGTTAGACAGGACAAAGCTCCAGCACCAGAATAATTAAAATAACGGAATCCAAGGAGGAAAAAAAGACCTCCTAAGAAAGTGAGTAGTGCCCGCACCGCAATGGCATTTTTATCATTCTGGAATATATTTAAAATGGTACAGATCTATTAGATGAAAATATTACTTTGTAAATCACTTTCTTGTATGGTATAAAAACACAAAACACACAAAGTTTCTTGTTATTAATTTGTTAGTTTTTGTTAGCAAAAATGTAAAAAGTAAATATGTCAACCTTGTGAGCCGAATGAAAGATCAAACCGATGAAAACTCCGTATGCAAGTCCGCCGGCTAATCCCATTAGAATTTCTAATGGCCCTTGAAAAATTGACATGACAGTACTTCCCTGGGAGAGAGCGAACCCCAAAGAAACACCAAATAAACTAATCGCCACAATATTATCAAGGGCTGCAGATGCAATGATAAAAGTGGGGACGCCTTTGTCCACTCCGTAACCCTGTTCTCGCAACGCTAACAGCCTTTAAAATTTAATTTTTATTATATAGTGTATAGGTTTAGCATGAATAATTATTAATAACCAGTCATTTTTAGGTTTTCGATACTGTACTTTTCATTTTTCAATAAAATGTAAAATAGTGTGAAATAATATTATTACCTTGGAACTACAACGGCGGGTGAAACTGGAGCCTCCACAAATCCAAGGACAAATGCCCAAGCCCATGGGAAATCCAAGAGAAAGTGGGCTACAATAGCAACGACAGTTGCTTCCAACACAGTGGGGAAAATGGCGAGTCTAAATACTAATGCTTTCATTTTTATTAAAGTTGAGAGATCCAGTCCGAGTCCAGCTCGAACCAAAATTACAGCAAGAGCTATCTGTCTATTATATTATTATATTTCAAGAAAAGACAAGAAAAACATTCATACTTGAACAACATGAAAAATAGGGTGAACACAAAAACATTGGTAATCTTTTGTCTTTTGTACCGAACATATGATGATAATTCAGGATTTAAATTCTTTCCAAAGTCAATATAAGGTACATTTCTAATGAGAAGCCCAACACCAAGCATCCCAACCATGGGGGGAATTTTTATAAAGACCGCACCATGTCCTATATTTTATTCAACATTTAATTAAAGAGTAAACAGTCAAATTTTATAAGGAGTAAAAAGTAAATAATGAGCAGTATAAAGTATAAATCAAGGCAACAAACCTAGGATCCTTCCACCAAATTCCAATACAAGTAGTATGAATATTTGTCCATTTGGAGGTAAACTTTGAGATTCAGTAAAGAGGAATGAGACAAGCCAAAGCAGAACAGGTAGAATCAAGTAGATTAAAATATTGTACAAAGGATCATTCAGAGTGGAACCCAGGATACAAGTCACAAAACGAGATCCAGATCCTTTATGATTCATCACATTCCCTTGTTCTGACTTCAAAGTGCTAGGATTTAGTTCAACTACACTTCCATTTTTTGCTTCTGAATCAATGTCTAAATTTCCAAGTTGATCAGTTTCCGTATTTTTGTAGTAGCACACTAGTCCGTTTTCTACACTTCCACCTCGAACTGACATGATAATGAAGGATATAAATGGAATTTTTGTCACAAAATTTAAAAGGCAAAAAAGTCCTACGTTTCAAAGTATTATCCCAATTATCATGCACTTGTATGTTGTGCATTCACATACATTGTGCTTAGTGTAGCCACTTTGATCTATTTATTTATTTGTTTTTTTAATTGTAAAATTGTAAGTAACTTGATGAAACTTTATACATTCACTCGTGTCTCGTGTCAATAAACAAATAACTGTGATATGTAGTGTAACACACAAACTACCTTGTGATTTTTCTGTACCGACAGATTCGTTTTTTAATATGGAGAGGAATTTAAAAGAAGAAATGAAAAAAATTATAAATAATTGATTCAGTTCCGACTGCCACTTGTTTGCTACACTGTACCTATACAACTAAAGTCTGTCACATGGATTAAAAATTAAAATGTATGCTGATGTTTCGATTCACCTGTGTACTTGTTAGCAGTAGCTTGTTAGTAAAAGAGATCAAAATTCTGTATTTTGTGTATTGTGTAGTTTTGTTAAAGTATATGCATCAACATTTTCAGACATGCTGTCTATCAGTAATTCATGCAACACACAATACACAATGAAAAGCATGATAAGATAATGTGATGGTAGTTATATGTCATATCATATGAATACAAAATACAGATACAGAGTCTATACCGTGTGTACATTGTACATTCACAAGTACAAAGTACAAATGAAAAAGGCACTCAAACTAATGCATGTATTTGATTGTATACTGTACAAACATATCGATAGCTAATTCCACATCTTTTACAGAACGTACAAGAACTGGCACAAACTGGAGCAGGTATAAAGTATTTTTAGAGAAAACGATTTAGGATTTTACAATTAGTACATTTAAGCAAGGGTATGTATTCCGTGTAAAATATTAAAACAAAAAGTTCTGCGAAACTCTTGTAAAGAGTAAAAAGTTCTCATTATACGACTTGCATTCAGAATTTCCAATATTAATTACCGCAGCCCTCAAGGCATAGTCACGAGTAGCTTAGACATAGTAAATAGCTTATTTAATCAAGTCGCACTTGAAAATCCAAAATCCAAACTTACGATATAAATTGTGTACATATATGTATAAAATGTAAACCAATTCGTAGACTTTACTTATTAATGATCCTCTGCGTCAAATGTTGAGTGTTGATTTCAAATTTAACATTACGTATCTGATCTCCTAAATGAACTACTCTATAACTTGGCATTGAATATTGAATATGGAACCCACCCACGTCTACCTAATTTTGTTACGGTAAGGAGCAAAGTGCTTACTTACTACTTACTGTGTGTGCTCAACACTACTTTTGTAGTTCCTACTTCCTATTCCTTAGAAAAGTAGGCTAAATTAGTTGTTTAAATATCTATCTACAATTCTTTAGAATCTATATAATTGAATTGCCTCGCAGAAAAATCACCAATCTCAGATAAAAATTTAAATAATTAAGATGGAATTTGTCTCCTTATTTTCACGGACTCATATTCAATATGAATTTATAATTTGTAACACACTTTCTTTTTTCTTTCCATCTTTGAAGGATGCATTGCAATTTTTAATCCCACACATTCGTCCCCCTCAAAACTAACAAACTAAAAACTAAACTAGTATTATACAATTTAAATCAGATCCAGTTAACACTTGAACTCAGCTGCGCTGTGTATATACTTTCCTTTGACGATTGTACAGATAATACAATTAGACATTAAAAGTCATTAACTACAAGAAAATCAACTCGCCTGAAATTCACTATGCATCAAACTTCAAAGAAGAAGAGCAATTTACCTATGTATAGTATCTACTTAATCCAACGTACATACTCTAATAGAAAATGTACGTTAGTAATTTTGCTTCAAGTAGGAGTTTGTGTAGATTTGTAGCTTGTATTTGAACTAATTTCACGACGTTGTCACTATAATCACTAATGCTTAATCCATGGTCCATAGTGCTCATTTGGTAGGTGGAAGTAAATATCTATGAATGTGTAATATATATTCTTTTAAATGGAATTCATAAATATTCATTCAGTTAAGTGCACGATTACCCTCATTAGATTTGGTCTTTTAGCTCACAGCAATGTACAATGCACCTACACAGTAAACAGTAAACGGTATGCCGTAATAAAAGTAACTTTCTTGTTCCTTGGTTTTACTATCCAGTTTGGAGTATTATGAAAACTGTAAATTGTAAACGGAATAACTTTTTTCTTCAAAAGATCTGGAAAAGCAGTATGAACAAATAGCAAACAGCACGTGTGTTTACACTTTACACTTTTAAAAGTCTGGATTGTTTTCTTAGTAACAAATGCAATTATGTTCCTAAAAATGTGGAAAGTGGAAATTCAGTTTCCCCACTCAGTCTACCCACTTTATCCGCCATCCAAAAAAACCTGTTCCGGCTCGGCTATACTGGCAATATTTTATCAAGCATGAGACTGTTTACTATTTATAGTAGCACGTGGAGCTTTCAAATTGGTGTTAATAAGTTTAGTCTACAGTCTACAACCTACACCAAGTTTTTTTTACCCTATTTTTGTTAATTATTTTTGTCTCTTTTTCATTAAATAAGGGAGAACTTGAGGACTTTGTACGAGGATAATCTTCTTGCAGTGAGCAAGAAGACTGTGTTTATAAAAATAAAAAAGGTAGGAGTAAAAGTGCTTTAAATGTTAAACTTTTTATCTCGATGTGGTGCAACAACTCATTTCAACTCACATAAAGTGAGAAATAAGTTTAGTGCATAAATATCATAATATTCATTGCTCATACCTCATACCTCATACCTCAAACCATTTACAAAATATGAAATATTATGATACAAGATGCATCTGGAAATTTAGCATCCAGAATCAAGGCCCAGCACAAAACATCAAGAATCAAGAATCAAGAATCAAGTGCCCGAGCAATTGGAAGTTAAGAAGCTTAGCTTTCTTAGAATTCAACATCATTTATTAAAAGGGCATCAAGTACGCGATAAATCCAAAAAGTATAGTAATAATGATAGAAAATAGAAAAGCTGCGGGTTTGAATTCTATCTGTATTTCAGACTACGATATTTCTCAATCTTGTAGAAATTGTTCCTAAGAAAACCGTCTAAACAGACCAAGTTCAAATTATCCATGTTAATTTATCCTTGGTTTATAATTCAAAGTACTCAGTGTTTTCTCCACATCAGAGCCAACCCTAGGAGATGTTATCATTTAAACTTTAAACAGCAATAAAAAATTTCAAAAGTTATCAAGGAGGGCAAAAAATCAATTGTATACGTCTATTTTGTGCATACAAACATTAGTCTACTGCTTGAAACTTGAGACGGGCAACTGTGAACTTCCAACTATTTGATGCGTGATGCGTTGTTTTTTATGATAGCCAATAATATGAAAGCCAGTGAACAATTTTATATTTCAACGCTATTACATAATTTTGGTGCTATATATGGTATATTATACTAAATACTGATAATTATACCATTATCCTCAATGCTCAATGCTCAAAGTTCTTGGTTTTGCTGTCCATTTGTTTGGATGCGGTGAATGGAATGGCAACAAAACGTTTTTACGTAAACATGTCTGTACTTTGTACTTCCTCATGTCGTAGCGTAAAGTTACCTTGATTGATTTTCCACCTACTCACTTCACGGGGCATCCCGTGTTTACATAACAGCTAAGGACCATTGCACATTCCATTGCACTGTTTTGATGAGTTATCTGTTGCTTGTTTCAAGTTTGAAACTGGAATAACCACGACCCTGTCCTGGTGTCCTGGGCATGCAGTATGGAGTATGGAGTATGGAGTATGCACATTGCACACACAGTGCACAGGCTTTGTAGTGCATGGTAAAGTCTCTCATTTCTCTGTCTGCGTTGAGGTTGAGTGCTGAACAACAAGCATAATAAGAGAATGAGAGAGAAGAAAAAGTTTTATACATGATATCATGTATAAAATATGGTGTACGGTGAATGGTGATCGACATAATGACTTGGAGTAAATAATTTCCATTCACTTTACTAGATCTCTCACTCATTGACTCATTGACTCACTCATTCATTCATTCATTCATTAAGTTCTTGACTCAAACATCCGTTTGACTCCCATTCAGTTCCTACTTTCTACGTCTCTGTTCCTATTTTCCATCTGTGCTCAAACTTTTTGTATATTAAATTATTTATGGTGAATGAGGAAAATGAGCATCAAAGAACTAAAATATAGTTATGCATGTTGTATGTATCTATATTTAGTGGTGGGATGCTGTTTTGGTTTGTTTTGATTTGATTGGGTTTAGTTTAGTCTCGGATGACCTTCAACGGCAGGTCATAGAATCGATACATACGTAAAAGGGAAATAGCAATGACAAAAAGAATTCAGCAAATATAGAGAGGACAGAATACATAAATCTACAATGATCACAGCCATATAGTTTAGAAGAAAGTAAATGTATGGCGAAACTACATGTAAAAGCACCAAATACATAAGTTGTGTGTGCATTGTGCATAGTAAAAGAGCGAAGATGAAGAGAGAAAGTGAGCAATTATTGGAATTGCAAGTGGAATGAGACACTTTTTTCCATACCTTTTGCTTATTACATGGAGTGTGTAGTATGTAGTATGTAGCATCTAAGCATTACAGGTTGTAGGTAGTATGTGTCACCAGTCACCACACGCCGTGCTTGTGACGTCAGTTTGGTATTCCAACAACCCTTTTATATTTTGAGAATCGAAAATCGAAAATCGAGAATCAAGAGAATTTCAAATGCAGGAGAAGCCAACGCCTCCGTCAGACGATCATTTGTAAAATAAACATTTAAAGCAACTGATGTGGTCATAATACCTCACGGATTGTCAGATGGTCAACAAATATGGTACCCGACCAAGCAAGCGTACGAATTCGTTATGAAACCACCAAAATCCATGTCTCATTTAAATCAGGTTCTTTGACAATTCACAACCCCATGCATTTCATTACCATAAATAAAATTGAAAACAGTTAATATACTACAGGATTGTAGATCAAAGGAATACATTTACTGTCAAAAGTCAAAACAGTACAAATACAAAGTAAATAGGCAAAATATAAAGTGTAAAATGTAGAGTCAAAAGTAAATTGCCATGTTATGTAAATCATTTATTTTTCATATAAAAAGGTTTCTTTTACAAACACTTATTTTATTGTACAATTTATAAGAGAATTTTAATAAAATGGGCAACGGCAGTGAATATCAATGAACCAACTCATTTCCAGAAATTCACACGGCGAATTAAAAAATCCTGCAAATATAGAGAATAGATACTAGAGATGCCACTATGGTTATAGATTATAGATATTGAATAAAGCATATCGTAGTTTGGCTTTTATAAAAATAGACGTGAGAGAGCACCAAACAAAGTTTTTTCTGAAAGTCGCCCACGTCTTTGCCTAGTCTCTAATTACCAAAATCCAGGGAGATATATATATACATTCTACTAGTACGTAGATCCAGACTTATACATAAAAACACTCACGATGACTGGTGTTTACAGGAAAATCTGTAGATTGTAGATTGTAGATTGATCCAATAAATCCATCAAACAGCACAGTCTCGTGTTTACTTTTACATTTGACTGCGTTGACTTTCTCTTTCATTTTCTTCTCACAACTGAGCTGAACTCTGCAGAGAAGTGAGTGACTCCCCCAAACTGATCTTGTTCCTTCTCAAGTTCCCACTCCATCCATATGTACATTATACATGTATGTGTAACACAATAATATATATCTATAGTCTATAGCATTACATATGAATTTTTCATCACTTTTCATACCACTTTCATCTCTTTTTTTGTCCAACTCATTTTACCCTTCACCCCCACTCAACTTTGAACAAGCAGTACTTTATTTCATTCTCTATGGCCCTGGATTCTGCATTATGATTCATTACGACATTAATGAATCAAAGTTGCTGAGCAACTTTTTACGGACAAAAGAATAATTTTTTCAAAGATTCTTTTTCCCCAAATCCATACCGTTATACGCATGTCAAAGCATTTCAAAGGTGCTTATATTGTTTTGAAAAGCTTATGATAATAATTATTCACTACGCCACTATGTAACTTTCAACAACGGAAAACGAAGATCACGGCCACTCACTAACGCAAATGGTGCAAAACTAAAAGTGAAAGTTGTCACATGTGCACTCGGTAGTATGTAAAACTATTGGGACGGTTAAATATCATGTGCAAGTGAAATATTCCACAGTTCTAGAAAGCAGACTAAAAACAAGGAAATCTCTTTATTTTAAGTACATAAAATACAAAAGCAAGGCGTATCACATTGTTTCTGATTTGTGATGAAGTAGTAATGATTAACCAATAAAATATATAAGATGAAAACAAAAACAATAAATAAGTTTACACCAATCGCCTTTCGTAAATCAAAAATCAAAAGGAATTTGGTGTACCAAAAACAAAAAGACGCATTTTCTGTCTACATCTAGAATCTAGACTCTACAATATTTGAGGAAGAGATTATTACCGAATGACTAATTAACTGTTACATATACTTATTAATATTTAATATCACTCTGAAACTAGCGCTACGCAACTTGTGATTATTGGCTCTCCGCTTTGAGGTTGCTCCAAGTTTGAGCGTATTCTAAAATTAATTTATGACTACATTTGACTTTGAAAACTACAAACAATAATGAATGAATGGAAGAATGGAGAAAGTGAGAACTTCAAGTCTAAAAATAATGGAAGCTCAATAAGTTGTTACCTTTCTCTTGTCTTACATAACACAACACACAACACACATCACATGTCAAATAACATACAACACAGTATTTGCTTGATCTACTAACTTCAGTCTTTAATATACACTGTACAGTTCATGTGTTTCCATGGCATTCACATGTTAATAAATGAGAGCTCAAAAACGAGATTCGTGGCTGTTCGTGGGGATCGTTCAAATTTATAAAAGATGAAAAAATAAGAAAAATGCCCAAGTTTGTACGTTTTTATATTTTTATTCCAAATTTTCTACACTAAAGTCAAACATATGAGAGAACGCCTTGTTTAGTTCTGCATGGTTAAGCATATGATATGAACTTGAAAGAGCGCATAAAGGAAGGAAGAGGAACTCGACTGTTTCATTTGCAATTTATGCAGTATAGTATAGAGAATACAGACGCAGAAAAGGGAATAAAACAAAGATAATTCTCCTTTCTATCACATATCACATATGGACAGAGAAGCAAAGGAAAACTAATGTTACTAATGTACAAAGAGAAGAGATGATAATCCAGAAAGAAATAGTCATAACAAGTCAAAATCAAAGGGAAAGTACGGAAGTATAAAAGAAAGAGGGCAAGAACACAAGAAAGAGAACAAAGTGTAACTTAAATCAAATTTAACATATACAATATAATACTACTGTTGTTTGATGATAGTCTAAAACAATATGTGCATAAGGAGTCAGTGCCATGTTATGAAAATATGTAGCTCTAGTGTCTAATGTCTAATACAAATATAGTCTACGTTCTACGTATACCATATACCAAAGGATGCAATATTTTGTCATTATTTTTACATCTGTCAGTGCAGGCGTCAAAGATGATATTATTCTTTTGTAATTTTTACTAAAGAACTATAATTTTTAAATACGTGAAAAGTTAAGCAAATAGATTCATAATGTCGAGTTGAAGTTGAATGACTCAGGTTTTCCTTGTTTGGATATTGGATTCATCGCCCCAAAAAACAACAGAGAACCCCGACGCCCTTTACCCTTTACAAAACAAGTAGATGTGCATATAATAAAAGGTTACTGTTAGTAACGTGTAAAGTGTGCACTGTATACTGTACATTGTACATGTACGCAAGAATCAAGAATACGAGGGAGGAAAACGGATAGAAAACGTATGCAAAGAGCATCATCGGCATCATAGTCAATTATAAAAAGTTAGAGCAGCATTGTGGCAACTCCACAGTTGTGCTCCAACTCCAGCCCATCCTCATCATTCGATTAGCAGTGGAAGCAACAGCAGCAGAAACAGAACTCGTACTCCAGTCATCTTTATCGCCTGGATCTCGTCCTCATCGCTTGTTTATTCCTTCATCCACTCATTCACTCGTTGGTTTGCAAGGCAGAAAGTCAGAACTATAGTCAAGTTGGAGGAATAGAAATAATATACATCTCCGTCCCAACTCAACTCAACTCTTTTCAACTCAAGTCAACTCAAGACAAGTAAAGTCATCAATATAATACATCCATCATCATCTGTTGTCTCTCACCACTAATTTTCTTTATTCATCAACTGGATCTTTGAGAGTAATTCATTAACTAATTACTATTTTTCACATCCTTTTACACCCCCTGCCAGCAAACAAAAGCATCTACAATCTACAATTTACAAGTTCACACACTAAAAATCCTTCTCTTGCTCTCATTCTGTGAATGCTGAATTCCGAATTCCGAGAAATATTACAGGATCAAGAATCAAGAATCAAGACTCTAGAAAAAACTCAACAATTTTTGTCCACTTTCTTCATATCTACTGTCCCAACTATCACAGCCACAAACCACAAACCACAAGTAACTGGTCATTAAAGATTAGAGAGACAGACCCATTTTATGTAATAGAATTAATACAAGTCCATTGAAAGTATCTATCTACAATTTACACTACATAAAATACAAGAAATTCCCTTGTCCAATCGTCAATAGTAAAAATAAATTGTATCATCAGCGTTCATCTTTGTACAGCTCCTTCTAAGACAACAGGCTCAAAACTACGCTGCATCGACCAAGAGAGTCGTAATCCAAGTCATATTAGGAACATCAAAATCCTCGATAACATTCCATCTTGATTCGTATAAATTGCACAAAGTTCTCAACAGCCCGCTTCAGTTCCGTTCATCATATCAACCAGTGAAGACGTAAAGTCAAAGGAGGAGTGAGAAAGAGGACAAGTGTGACCACAACAAACAATCAACAATCAACAATCATCCTCACAGCTACTAAGACGAGCTAAAAGTTTCTTGCAGTAAAATATCCTTTACTTTCACCACCACCAACAGAAAAAGAAGAAAGCACTGGAGACGATTTATTTTCATTAAACTCTACACTGTACATTGTACATTCTACATACTGCATACTACACGCACGTCTACAACTAAGAAGGAAATCCTGCTATTGACGAAAGTATAACATAACAAGTCAATTTGTCTCCCGGAAAATACTTTTGCTCGCTCACTCACTCTTTCTCTAATACTTTTCCACTCTCACCCCACTCTCGTCTCTCTCACGTTCACTCGTCCTTCTACTTGCTAAATACTTACTCACCTACTTCTTCAGTTAGTAACAATACGGATCATGTGGAAACTCAACAGCTCGTCAACTCGTGGTTTCTTGGCCATTGTGGTGGTTGCGGTCTGTTTCTCCATAGGTAAACAATGTGAGGCTTTCCATGCTCCTTCAGTCGATATGGTTGACTATGACAACGATTTTAGTCAACTCAATGCAAAAATTAGAGAAACACTCAGATACATGGAAAAACTAAAGAGTCAGGTTCAACCAAGGGTCGCTCTAAGGTAAGATTACTATTTTCAACTTTCAACTATTCCATTGTCTATTACACTAGTTTATTATTTATTATTTATAACATGCATATAATATTATCCCTTCATAAGTTTAGTATATACAGTATACAGTTATACCAGTCTTTTTGCGTCAGCTCATGTTTATTACTTATTATATTTCACAAATGTGAGAACAACAAAAGACAGCAGTGCTCTAAATAGAGTAAAAGGAACTTTAAAGTGCATATAATATGCATATCCAGAATCTAGAACCCAGAATCTAGAACCTAGATTTGATTTCACTTCCCACAGGAAAGTTATGAGGTCAACAATTTCCACTGTTTAAAAATAGATTTCATCCGACACGTTTTTCCCTTTCATCTATTTTCACTTCTATAATTAATTTCATCACTGTAAAATGTAGAGTGTATGGTGTGGAGATTGGAGTTTGGAGTGTGCATAAGGGAAACTGTACCTGGAGAATACAGATCACTTTGCATGTGCAATGTACATGAATAAAACAGGACGACACTGTGATACATTTGCGCGCTGTTGTAAGTTGTTAAGTTGTAGTAAGCTCTTTCGAGTAACAAAGTCTGTGTTGTAAAATAGTTATTAGTATTTTAAGTGATGTTTAATGGAGTTCCTGTGAATGAGTTATTGCATGTAAAGTGGTAAAGTCAGTCATTTTTACCAATCAACTTAATTTGTCTCCCACAAAACACAATAAACAAGGCACAACAGACGTAAATAATTTCATTTGATCCATATCCACAGTTTCATTTTTGAACGATAAATTTTCCATACATGTTTCAAACAACTCTGAACTCTAAACTCAGGTTTTTTGAATATCAAATATTATTCATGAGTATCTCTGACTTGTTGCTTGTTAAGGACTATTCTCACGTACTAAAATTTTGTACTAGTTAAAGCATAACAAATAACAAACATCCTGTCTGTACACATGACAAGGTTTTCATCAAACTAAAAATGTTTCTAGGCCATTTTGTTCATTATTTTTCAATTATTATTGATATATTAGGGAATAGTGAAGCAGTTGCTTGATTTGACCTTTTACAACAATAAACTAAGGTACAAGGTACAATCATACATTAAACATTCTAAAAATAGTGGTTAATATTTGTTTTGACTGTAACTGTACAAATGTAAAGTCAAGATTCAAGAGAGACTCGTCGTCATTGAATAAGAATGAGAATTGAAAATATTATTCTAAAATTATAGTGAATTGGACAGGATTTTATTTCATCTAAACTACTCGCTGATTTCTAGCTTCCAGATATTTCGGATATTCACTTACTTACTCTATGTATTGTAAAAGCTGACACACATGAGGGAAATTGTAAGAATGCTTCACATGTCTCACTTGCCGCTTAAGACAAATCTAAGGTGCATTTATGTAATTTAAAACATAGAATATTGAAAGTTAGGTAGACACATGTGTAAAAAACCATTGTGGCTTATTGTGTTCATTTTTCAAGTGAAAGCATATTATAGAAAAGGTAAATGGAGAAAGTTACATAAAATGCTTCATTTTGTCACATGTCATTGTATAGTTTACATTGTACATTGTACATATTATAGGGTCTGTGTTTGTCTCACGCTGGCAAGAGACAATGTCTAGTTGATTAGAGCAAATTGATAAAGAGACAGACAAAGTTTTTCAATTAGATTCAGACATTCAGGTATATTCATGGCACACCTTTACGTACAACCTGTGTGAAGTATAAACGATATACAACTTTAGGTATACCGTACATATTTGCCACCAATCACCTACATATTATATTCAACAAGTGATCCATGAAAAATAAGGAAGGGAAAAAGTGAGTCAGCCGAACGGCTATAAATAAATTATACGTCGCATTTTTTCTCAAAATTAATAGAGCCATTATACGTTATAATTTATAAGGAATTTATATTCTATATTCAATATCCTATACAGTACAAATTAGGTTTAATTGTTTCGTATTACATATGCACTTGTTGGGCTGCTATCGATTTTGACTTGAAATAACAATACAATACACATCATTTCATTTGTATGATTTATTGACATAATAATGAATTCAGAGAATCAAGTATCAAGTGCTACAAACTACAAACTAAACTCTAAACTAGTTCAAATACCAAGAATAACAAAAATAATAACAATAATTGTTGCATTTTTACCTGTAAAATGACACAAAACGTTGGTGATCAATTGATATGTTTCAATTTTCGATACTCAGTTACCATTTTTGTGCCTAAAATTAGAAATGAGAAAGAAATGACGTTTTACATTGGAAGTTGGGAGTTTGAAGTCTTATGCATTTTCATCAAAGTATTAAATATATTTTAAATAGGTTTTAGCCTATATTTGCCATTTTCCCCCGTTGTTTGTTAAATGTTTGAAATTTTAACTTTTAACACGTACAAACTCCATGCATGTTTTTGTTGATAATATATTGTGCCAGTATACAGCACGTACATTAAACACTAAACACCCTCTAAAAAAGATAGGGAGTAGTATTTTCTATTTTCTAATCGCGTTTCAATCTCACGTTTGACACGTAGGAAAAGGGGAAAAGTCAGTTGGTCAAAAGTCAGTGCGTGACTCTACGGTTTCCCATTTTATTTACCACTTTGAGATATTTTCAGTTAACGAAGTATTATACATTCTACATTCTAAATCCTAAACATTGTACTTGCTGCTTGTTGCATCCCTATAAACATTTAATATAGTCATTGACACTTGAATTACAGTGTGTCCTTTGATGTTTTATAAATCGGGAACCAAACCCCAAAACCCAAAACGAAACGAGAGTAAAAAGTCGCGGGAATGGTCTCTCAGAGTCCTTCTATATGAACTTGATAATCCGTATCTTTACGTAAATTCAATACCTGGATATTATATTGATGTATTATGTAGTTTCTACTTTCTACAAGTATGCAGAATGCAGAACATAGAACATATAAGTATATGTAGCATAATATGGTTTATATATTGTTTAGAAGGAACTTTGAAGTTAGTCATGTTCAATGCTCAATGTTCAGTGCTCAGTCCTCTCCTACAATGAAATCCACTTATATTTGAACAAAAGTATCCATAATAGAGTACTTTTAAACATGTGAAAAAAGTTTTCGTAGGTGGATAATGAATGAAATTTCCACTGCCACCCACTGCAGTGGAAATTCAGTTGTCGATACGTGACACGTTTCATGTACTTTTATATTTGTCCCGCAGTTGTATATGGTGTATTGTGTACAATACAATATAATATTCCAAATTCCAATTTCTTACATACATGCAAGCAGAACTTTCTCTATTTACTACTCTCTTGTACTTCAGGAACAGAGAAAAAACGGAACTAGAGCAACCGGAAAATTGACGTGGAAAACAAGATGTGTACGTTGGAAAAAAAGTTGTGTGGAGTGTACATTTGTCCCATTTTCTGATACTGATATTTTGGTATTCTTTTAATCCATTAACCGATTAAAAAATCCACTAGCGAGTCACTTTTTCTTTCCTTTTTTCTCTCTATCCCACTTCTTTCCCTCTTCATATATCAATTACTTACTTTCACAAGAATTTCCTTCTGTTTTCATAGGGGTAAAAGCTAAAATTTCCAGAGTCGAGGACAAAATTATAAATTGTAACTCCGGGTTAAACATGCAAGACACAAGACCAAGTTGTTCTCTCTCCATATAGACATGAATAAATACACTTAGCATAATACATGGAACTCTGGTAACTTGGAACTCATAACGGAATTAGATCTTGGCAGTTTGCAGGGAATTTCATTCAGTTACCGTATTTCTCCAAATGTTTACCCTGGGTAGTTATTTGAAGACTTTCTTGGGTACTGGGTAACTATTTGAAGCTG
>JAQGBH010000698.1:0-44250 GCA_034698265.1 Sminthurinus aureus
ATCAATTATGAACATCAAATACATAAAGTACGGTAAGTCCCGAGACTTGAGAAAATAGTAGTTGAACAACCTCTGTAATATTATAATGTGTTACGGAGTACTAACATGGAACCGTATTTTATTTACACATGTATGTAGTATGTAGTCTCTTGCTTTATTTTCTTGGAAAAGTATTTACTCTTCTCAATTCAGCCTTAGAAAAGTGGATACAACAAAACAAAGTCAAGAGCTTTCTACAGTCTACGGTCAAAAAAAGACGAATACATAAACTTCTCTTGCATCTCGCATGCACGTGTAATAACGAGCTTGTGTCATATGTACGGCATAATTTGTATTTTGTATGGCTTATTACCACTTATTTTGTCACGTTCTTAATCTTGTGACCGAAAGAAAGAGAAAACTCTAAGAGAGAGAAGAGTAATTAATCCATCATGACGCAGAAGAGTACAAAACTGGAACCTGAGACGTCCAATAGAAAGTAGACAGGAGGAAAACTAATTGACTAATTGATGAAAGCATCCGATTCAATTGAATGAATTGGACTTTTGGAAATAGTGAAAAGTCTGAAGTGTGTATGAACAGATTTGGATTTATTTTTATAGCATCTAGTATTTAGCGTGACAAGAAAATTTACAAGGGCGCTTTTGTCTTTTGTCATGTACAGAATTTACTATTTTTTATTCATTTCCTAAAAAATGCACGACCGACGGCACAACAATTAACAACAATTGACAATAAGACAATACGTACACAATTCTACTTAACACACCAACCATTACTGACTTTGTAGACAATAGACAACACGGCGACGAGACTTGAGACTTGAGTCTTGAGACACTAAACATTAAGCATTAGACACTAAGCATTAGACATAGACTGGACATTGGAAACATCAACAAAACGTGCATGCAAGTAAATTAACTGCAAATTTCAACACATTACATTTACATGTTATATTTTACACAAATTACACTATAAAACTACACCAAGCATGACAGCCTTTAGACTGGATTTTATATTATACAGAGACAACACTATACATTACACATTATACTTCACAACATAGAACGTGTGTAATGTAAACATACACATTAAGAAGACGATACAAAACACAAGATTCAAGAGTCAAGACAAGGAAAATCTAACAGTGACACTATATTCTATGTTCCATATTTTACACATGTAACATTTCTTTCTATATTACTAATCTAAAATACTAAATATGCATAAAAATATATTTGGTTTTAATTTTTTGTAGTTAGTTTTCAGTTTTAATTCATTAAGCGTACGTCCAAATTTATACACATCTATATTATTATTACATTACACAATACACAAATTTCTCACACGCTTTAATGCAAATGTGTTACAAGTGACAAGTGAAATGGAACCTGCATCGTTTTAGTCTTCAAATGTACAGTGTACAACATACAACATAATAAAAGACAACGATTTTTAAGGAAAAGTAAATGATACGAAATGATTTGAATCGATAATAAATTTTTGTATCAGTTTCATATTTAGTTGTTTGATATGTCTATATTCAATTAAAATAATGTGGCTACAAAAAAGTTAATATTTGTCTAGCCTCTGGAAGCCCAGAAAGGAAGACTTCCTGGGTCAGTAGTGGTTGCGGCTCCATTTCCACCGTCCTTTTCATTCCTCTTCTCAATCATTCTTAGCCAGGCTGGTACATTTTCATTATTCCCTGTACTTCGAGTGTTTCCAGCGGAGGAAGTAAGTGCTCGCACCACCCACGAAGGTAAGTAGAAAGGACGACTTTGCTCTTTACAGAATAAAAAATACAAAAAAACAAAGAATAAATCCACAAAAAGAAAATTCTAATCAGATTAGAGGATTTTAGAGGTTACAGCAATTTGGAAAAAGAAAAGGAAAAGGTGTTTTTCTAATTCATGTTGGGATTTTGTATCAACTTCTATTTTTTAGTGTATTTTCATACCTGTACTACTTCGCTTAAATCGAGCATCCCAAGCCTCGGTATTGATATCGGATCGAACTGGAAGTTCATTTTGCTCAGATGGACGATTCCAGCTGAAGTCTGAATCTTCAGAAAAGTCGTCATGAGGTCTTACAAAGGCGCACTTAAGAATACCAGGCATATCATTTCTTTTACCACGGGCTGCCCAAAAGGCTGTGTTGGAGGCGTCAGTTTCCTTGCCCTTTGGAAGAAAAATACATTGTAGATATTTTATTAAGATTAATCTTTCGGTTTTCGATTGGATCCACAACAATTTTTTCTAACACACTTAACCATTTATCACTATTTCTATTTCCATCTTTTATGTTCTATGTTCTACGCTCTATGCCCCCAGTACAAAAATAGAAAATAGTTTCTTGTTTGTCTAATTAAATTAGAATTTAGAATGAAAAACTGAATTGGACTTTGGACTTACTGAATTTTTTTGCTGATTCCCACCACTTCTCCTGGAAGTTCCGTCGCAGTAACAAAGGACGAGAGAGATGAAGAAAAGTATGTAAAATTTCATTTTTAGAGCTATGAGATCTAAATTGATGCAAAAGTGCAGAGTAAGCGGAAAGGAGGATTGGATTGGATCCGTGGATTAGTGGACAGAACAAAGAAAAAAAAGGAGGGAGGAAAAAATGGAAACTAAAAATGTACAAATATTTTGGGAAAAGTTTCACCAAAATTTTAATTGATTTTTCTATTTCCAATCTCTGAAACTAGAAACTAGTAAAAAATAGAGTTGATTTTCCTGAAAAAATATTTTCTTTTGATACAGACTACAGAAGAATCCTAACGAGATCTTTAGAAGCGAGTCTGATGAACTGAATACACATTCCCAATTTGCATCTTCTTTTATATCCAATTTCTCCCCAGTAAAATAACAATACGGAAATAGTGGCAGACTGTCTCCTATTGTTTACGTCTGACGTAAGAATATTAAACTGGAAGATAAACTATAAAAAATATGAACACTGAGCATGGCTTTGGTATTGCTTTGGAGTTTGTAGGCGTTCCAGTTTCCACTTTTCATTCATTCTAAATTCTAGATTCTAGTGAATCTTTTCAATTTAAATATTATGTAAAAATAGTAATATGCACAGGATATGTTTTTAAATTATAAATGACGAGTAAATAGGAAATATGTAGGATGTTGAATGTAGTGCGTACTTTTTTTCTATTTGTCTATGTATTTTTCTCATGTAAATTGTACAGTGATTCACTTGACATTTCACATTAAAAATATATGCTCATTACTCAGTCATCTGTGTAAAAACGCAATCATAATTTTTCTCCAACGGTTTCTCTTGTCATTACGCTACGTTTTTCCTTTTTACTTTTGAAAAAACAAACAACGTTTTCTTGTATTCATCCATTGAAAATGTGAAGAGAAAAAAAAATCAAATTGTGTAATCTCCCAAATGTTCATTTTTCATTGTGCATGCAAAAAGTTGCACACGACAAATGACAACGATGACTTTAGAGTTTAGACTTTAGTCTGAGAAAAGATCCAGCGAAAAGGTATGAAAAACAGGCACGAGAAAGAGCAAGGTGAAAGTGAAAAGAGGAAAGTGGTATCAAAATAGAGAATAAAGAAGGCAGGACGTGGGAGCTCAGAGCTCAGAGTTTAGAGATGAATTTCCCTTGGGATATAAATTTTGGCAGTGTCGAGAGTCGAATGTAGAATGCCCAATGCCCACTGCAATGTTGTCAACTGTCGAGAACAAATTTCAAGTTCTGATTCTCGCCTTCTCAGAAGTCAAAAGAAGACTCATATCAGATATCACATGTTATGAGTGTCGAGTGTTAAAGAAGTTTAAATGGAAGGTGAAGAAAGCGTCTGTGGTCTGTAGTTTGTAGCTTGTAGACAAAATGTCAAAGGTATCTTTTTTTAGTCCAACTTCCATCTAATAACCAAGTACAAGTAGACAAGTAGAAAAGTGTCAAGTAATCAAAATCAGAAATTTACTAGGATATTTTTGGTATCTAAAAACTTCAAAAAACTTGTGCTTTCCTCTGTCATTACAATCACTCGTTTTTGAAAAGTTGTTACAAGTTGTTTTGCTGAAAACCTACAGGCCTACATTCCAAATTCCTGCTTCCAAATTTTAGGAAAACCTTATGTCAAAAATCATCTTAAATGGGTCGTGATTTTTCTCTTGAGCTGAAGACACTAATAATTGGTAATTGGTTTATGATGAGACAGAAACGTATGACAAGTAGATACTTGATACACTGAACACTTAACATTGAACATACATAAAATAGATGAGATGAAAGGCATTTTTCGTGGTATGTTGTATGTCGTATCCATTATAAATTGTAAATTGTCAGAAGTCGTGAAAATGACAAACAAATGATATGCTTTCATTTCTTATGATCACATGATGAATCTTCCACAACTTGCAACTTTTTCATGTAACCATTAAAAATTAAAAATTGCAAAGACATTTTTGAAACTTTCTTCCTCCTTTCTTTCTCCTGCCTTAGAAATATATTATTTATGAGCTATGAGAATTGAGAATGAAACCTACTAGTCAGCAATTATTGCATTGACTGTACTTTGTACATCATAATTCAATTTTCATCATTTGAAGATACAAATGGAGTCTTTCGTAACCAAAAAACATATGTATTGTGTATGGTACCAATGGAAAGTCAACTTTCACTACTGTACTGGCGTCTTGTGAAATTTTTATGAGTCATGAGATGTATGCAAAAAAGTAACCAAAATACTTATGAGTATGTACATAAAACAAAACAAACGTATCGACCGGTCGAAAAATAATGTCGTTCAGTACTAAAGCATTGAACTAGATATCATGTAATAACTTGGTTTGTTACTGCATTCTTAGTGCTGCTCGATACTTAACCCACGTTGCCCAAGCCCTATCCAATCCCAATGAAAAAAAAATTTCGTTGGGAAGTCAAAAACCACTGAAATTACAGACTTGATCTCTTTCAAGTTTCGAAATTTCTTTCCCCTGACGAGATTTGTTCGGGTTCGGGATGTCCCAAAATAGTATGGACATAGACCCATTACAAGGGGTTGTTGAAATATTTCTGCGGATAAAACCCGCATTTTTATAGCAAGTACAATTTGGGTATGAAATGTTTGAAAATTGACATGAAAAATTGAAACTCGTTCTTTCGATATATTTCTCGGAAACTTGCATGTATTTTGTAAATATAATCAGGCCTTAATCTACAAAAAATGATGATTTTAATGTGGTACATTTCTTTGCCACAAGTCCGTCCCAGCCCCAGAAAAAAATTACCAAGTGTTCAAAAGCACGAAAATTTTGAAAGAAGTCGGTGTTCGGGCGTCGTCAATTTTTTCTACCGTTCCCTTGATTTTTAACGTACTTTGGCTTACATTGCTAGACTGCGTACAAACTTGGGCTCCATTTACATGAAAAAAGTTTTAAATGTTTTATCAGCATACCGAAAAATTATGCAAACACAATTCAAACCTTTTTTGCATAAAAAAGTCGTCGAACATTTGAGGCGTACAAAGTTTAGGAATTTTTTACATTGTGAAATAAGTACGATGAGTTGTTTAAACAGGCACATCTGCAATCCACAATTTCCATAGATGTATTTTATACAAATTCATCTGATATAATTTGCCTGTTTCTTCAGACTGCAGCTTTTTGTATTTGAATATCACAATCTTAGCCAATTTCATTAGTGTCATCTTTAAGGCTCTCTTGTTCACAACTCAATAGCTAAAGACACCCAAATACTTATGTACATTAAAGATAAAAGTCGCCCTAACCCCTCACAATATTTAGGGAAATATTCCTTGGCTTGTTATTTTTGAGCTACAAAAAATTTGTAAGCAAACTTCGTTGGAATTTGAGAACTTCAATGAGTTTTCTTGACCTTTTGGATTCAATCAGCTCTGATTTACAAACACATGATTGAAACTCCGTGTAACTTTGCAGAGAACCTACATAGACTTGTACCTCCCACGTGCATATAAAACTTTGGCTCTATGTCAATTACTTAGTAGTGAACGACATTACTTTTCGACCGGTCGATAAGTCAAATTTAATATCAAATAATACAGTAGAGTGTATATTATTAATTATTATTCATATTACATATCATTCACTTGTATCTAGATTCTAAATGCCACTAACAAAATATGGAGCTGATTCGTCTTTTGCTCAATTTTTGTGCACCATTGGAAATTGGAAATTTATTATCAAAAGATTGTTAATTGCTACACATTATTTCACTTATCCTGTACAAAGCAACAATTTCTTTTATTCTGTCATTATATTTCTGTTACTGTATAGAGTATAGAGTTTGGAATTTGGACGGAATTGGGATTTTGGATGTACAGAGTACAGAGTAAAATTTATAACGAGTAGCACTAGATAGTATATTATATTTTGTCTAAACAATAAATAACGGACGTTGTACCCTTTTCATGGAGTTTTAAATACAATAAATGTAACACGGTTCCTCGTTATATTTTGTGTGTATTTGGTATTTGGTGCATCTTATTTACATTTTCATAATTCATAATAATACTGCTGAATGGCAAAATGCATGTTGTACATATGTATATAATATGTGACTTTAGTAAAAGACATACGGATGGGTTTACTGAGAAAAAAAACACACTTGTAACAGTTAATTTTGGGTAGAATACTTTTACAATAACTCAAAACTCTATTACGACATAATCAAATTATGTACAAATTACAAACTACAAACAACCAAAACATGTTAGTCAAACCTACGTGCAATGCATACAATAATTATTTAAAATTATTAATTAATAAATAATACTGGGTAAAAAAAATTGTTCAACATTGCGCGTAAACTCAAAAATAAATATATTATAAAAAGTCAACAATCAATAACAACAATATGAGTAATTAGTAAAATTATTCAAGTTTTTTCCACGCGTTAAATAAAAACTACTGATATATACCGTTTTAACTTATGATATAAGAAAATATCGTAAGTAATAATAGTAATTTCAAATCTAATAATAATAATTATTATTCTAGATTCAAGCTTCTAGTTGTTTGATGGAGGATTGAGATTCGGTGGTATTTCTGCAATTTTGACCCTTTCAAAACGTTTGATTTCTTCTTTAATTGCTAAAATTAGAGGGACAGCTGGATCCGAGGGTTTCTCCTGTTGTTTTTGGGCCCCAGTGCTTGTAGTTAGAGCCGGAGTGATAGGAATGCGAGAGCTTGAGGACGCCTGGATAGGAATGTCTGGATAAATTGGATAATTGGGGAAGATTGGTTCTGTAAAACTGGCGTAGGGTCTTCTACCCTGAGCGTCTGCTGGAAGATGACTTGTGTGGATTGGAATCGGCTCGGAGACGACAGTTGATTCATGGTCATAAACATCCTGCTCCTGTTCACTACTATCATCTCCTCGTTCAAATATTGTTGCAGCAGAATTCCCCCCACTTGCACCACTCCACAGCCTTCCTCTAAAACTTCCGGTACTTGCATTGGACTTGGCAGACTGACATCTCCTCTCGGATCCCGTTCCCCAAGCTCTTTTCGGTGGACCAAAGGAAGCAGATTTGGGTCGCAGGCGTGAAATTGCCTGTTCATTCTCTGGTTGTTGTTGTGAGGTCCAGGGACGAGGAAGTTTCCTCTCTCTCGTCTCAATATGGTGAGAAATTGATACTTTTGCGGATTTTGAACGGCCGAGCTCTTCATCCTCTTTTTTACCTATGAATAATGAAAAATTAAAAGTTAAAATATTCAACATCAAATTTGAAAACAGTTTATGCATTGTTTTTTTGTTTCACTTTTTACATTACATTTTTTGTAAAATATTTTTAGTTTTTACCCATAATATTGAAAGCGTCATCCAGGAATTGATGAAATCGCTTCCTCATTTTCCCCATTGGATTCCCATCACCCGACGAGGAATCGAGATGATGAACTTCTATGATTTCTTCAGATTCAGTTGAAATCAAGGATTCGGATGATTGTTTTGGCTGTGGTTGTTTTCGGAATTTTGAGGTTCCTTTTCCTCTCCGGGTGGGCGTTTGAACTTGAGCATCTTTGTGAGTTGGAGGCTCGACCTCGGTTGAATCGATGGGCTCGTAGCTGTCACTCATGTCACGATCTTGCTCATACAGACTTTTCTTTCCGTCCTCTGAACTTTCATCAATATTTTTGTACTGGGTTTTATCTTTGCCTCGTAGTTGTGCACGCCAATTTAAATGCTCCTGTGAGTATTCTTGCTGTTCCATTAAAATACTAGAGGAAATTGAGGTTCCATCTGCAGCCACTCCAGCTCCAGCTCCAGATCCAGCACTTTGGAGTGATTTTGAAGGCAATAGTTTCTTAGCCTTTGCACTTATTGGTCTGGCGATGGCCTCTTGACACACATCCAGATTTCCATAACTAATTTTGTCAATACTTCTCGATGTGGCACCCTCTAAATGTTCATCCAAGTTTGGGACGGTCAATCTTCCAGGGAAATGCGAACTACTAAGTTTTCCAGCTTCATCGGATTTTGATTTGGACTTTGATTTCGATTGTGATTTTGACTTTGATTTTGAACTTGAAACTGAGGTTGATTTGTATTCACCAACACTTCTACTGGACTCTTTCCGTTCTTTATCAGTAGCTAATTTTTCTTGAATCTCTAAAATTTCATCCTCTTCCTCCACTTCCTCCTCCTCTACGGCTGAACCAACTACCTGTGTTTTCCGACGTCTTACGGCTTCTTTTTGTGAGGACAAGGATACGGATCCGGAGACTGAGGATGCAGAATCCAGACGTTTTCTTGGTTTTTTCCGTGGACTAGGAGTTCTAGACCGAGTTTTATGAATGGTCAACCCAGTTCGGATTCTGGAGGATGATGGACTTTGCCTCGCTTTGGCAGTGGGAGCAGTAGGGATTTGTTTCTCCTTTGTTTTGCGACGACTCACTTTACTATCATTATCATCATCATCAGGGGATGAGACTTTATCTTTATCTTTACCATTTTCATTTTCCTTGTCTCGTTCTTTATGTCTGTGCTTGCGGGTCCGTTTCTGTCCGTTTTCAATCTCATCATAACTGGATTTGGAGGAGATGGACAGGCTTCGATTCTCACTGCGGGTTTGACTTTTGATAGAAGATGGACTAATTTTCTCGGATGTTTTTGTATGTGCCTGGTGCTGTTTTTCACTAAGGAGAATGTTCAGTTCAGAGGCAAGGGCTTGCTGCTGACTCTTGACAGTTGCGGCGGAAGGTGCTGGTTGTTGTTGACTAATAATGAGGTGTCGGGATTTTTCATCCACACTTTTGTGGTGACTCGTATTCGTATTCGTATTCGTGCTCGTGATGGAAGTGGCGGAGGACTTGATAAAGTGATGACCAGTGGCTGTGTGAATTTGAATTTGACTCTGACGACTCCGTTGACTACGAGGAAGAGTCGGCACTTCCGATCGTTCGATAGGGCTCTGTTCATTCATATGGAAAAAAGTATAAGTTTAAGTGATTTCATGTCATTTATTTGTGAACAAGTTAAATACTACCAGCTTTTTCAAAGTATAGACATACAACTACTGAGGTACTTTCTATTTTCTATGTTTTACTTTTTACTACAAGTCTACAGTCTACATATTCAAAATTTTAAAACTACAGATTCAAAATACGAAAACAGAATTGAAAATTGAAAGGTACTTTGCTTTGGAAAAAATAGACTATACTCAATACTGTAAAAACCACAACAAAGATGTTTTAGTTTAATCAAATTTTAATTTACTCAAAAACTACAAACTACTCAACGAAACCGCTCATTACTGATATTTACTAAATAATTACTGATAGCTCAACAAATTTAGGAAGCAACTTGATCGCAAGCCACTAAATTTTTACAATATAATTCAAATATTTGCTGGGCTATCAGTAAATAAGGAAAGGCTCAATGTAACAATTTAAACGACACATCTACGATATAAAAAAATGTAACAAAATTCCTTTGTACATGTGTGATACATTGATGGTAATGCAATTCAAAACCAAACCGATGGCTAATTGTTTACAACACAACATTAGATGCCACAACACTTTGATGTAAGATACATCAAAAGGTAAGTTCGAAACGTTTTATGAATTACACACAGATTACGTAAAAGTGTGGAATTATTATTACAGGAAACAATAAAAATTTTCATCCAGTTTGGTTTTGAATATTAGCCATTGCATAATATTTGTATCAAGTATCAAGGGAAAATATTAGGTATTAGGTATTAGGTAAGCACTATCCAATTCACAATTTCATATTACATGTAAGCGACTTTTATACCGGGCCAACAAACCAAGCTTTCTACTTAAGACCAATTTTCATTCGATTTCTATGTTATTATGTTTTGCTCATGACACTACTGTATAATATATTATAGCTGCAATCACCTCACGGTTATTTTTCTACTAAATCATCATTCAAGAGAAGAAAAGTAAAAAGGTTAAAAAAATTGATGAAAAATTATCTATTTTAGCTCGTACGAAATTTACACTAATTGAAGCTTTTTTCCCTCTACTTCCTACTTACGTCAGCTCATTATACTTTGCATTATATTTACAGAATACAGAAGCTCCAAAAATTGAAAGAATAAAAACCATTTATCGTCTATATTTGTAATTTTTCATTAAAAATAATAGTAGTAGTAAAATAATTTTCAATTAGAACAGCTCTTTTTAAAATACTTGCAAAACTTGCTTATATTTACATAGCATAATATTGTATGTACATTGTACAAAGGAGATACGAGATTTTTTAGCGAGCACGAGAAAGAGAGAGAGCATAGAGAAAGTTTAGGTAGAGAGCTGAATGACTATATATTATTATATACAAGACAAAGAGATAGAGAAAAGAAGAGAGATTAAGATAGTCATTAAGGAATGTCAGTATAAAAACTTGGTCATGAGTTTTTACCGGTGGGCCCAGACCGGTCTGGCTGCTAAAAGCCGGGTTGATCACGCCACCTTCAATACTACCTGAGATTGGTCTCGTTGTTCTCGTTGGACTTATGATTGTGTCACCCAGACGATTATTCTTCCACTTCCATACCATGTACATAATTACGAGAACTAGGCAAGCCATCACCACTATTGATATTATGGCTACGATTAACCACGGACTTGTAGCCACTTCCAGCTTCGTCTCCTGTAATGGACTTGCCACGAGAGCTAGTGGATTAAAAAACAGATATTTTTCATCATTTAAATATTTTTGTACAACAAATCATGAATATAATTTAATAATGAACTGTTTGATTTATTGTTTTATGTCCAATGCTCAGTCATGTCGGACGTCAGACGTTTCCAAACATTTCTGCGTACCGTTGTTCTACTAACAAACGTGAATGTGAATCGAAATATTAGGTAATATTATGTACTTCCAAACTTCATGCACACAATAAAATATACGACTAGTTTGTAGTTTCTAGTTTTCATCCTCTTTTACTTGTAGCTTGTAGCGTAGCTATACACTCTACACTGTTAAAGCTATACATTATACATATGTATGAAAAATCAAAAGCATTACCCAATACCGGGAAAATAAAAGGTCGGCTAGGCCAAAGCCAAACTCAAGCATCGAGAATCAAGTATGATACTGTAATACAGTGGACATGGAGAAAGGAAAGGGGAAAGTGGAAGGGAAAGTAACTGTGGTTGTTAGAGGAAGGCAGGAAACTTTTGGATTTGGGAAAAGCCAAAGACCTCACCTATTATTAAGTTAAATACCCACGCAAAACACAAACATACAAACACACAGACAGACAGCCCTGGCCTGGCCTGTACAAAATTGATGGTTGATGGTGAAAGTTTTCCTTTGTGTCCCTCCTTCACTATTTCCTATTTCCCCTTTGTTTGTTTTATGTGTCCATCGTATGTCGTAGGAATGTCTGATGGTATATGCATTATGTATTTGCGAGACACACTTTAATCAGAATTTATATGGCTGTGGACGGCGGCTCGTCATCGTCCAAGTCAATTTCATCATCATCGTCACATCAATATCACAATGGCAAAATCTAAGATTATTCATAGTAGAGCTTACGTCTTTTGTGCATAATGTAAAGCGTAGAGCGTCAATTAATTTAAGTCTGGTTTCCCTACATATTTACTATTTACACTTTGTTAATGTAAGGGAAACTGTGCGTGATACATGAGTTTAAAGATAAAGACGATATTCGATATTCGATGTCACTGATTACGGCTCTACCAACTATCTACTAACTATAAAAAAATGTAATATAGACTGAAAGTTATAATGTGGCCTGTGGTCGTGCGTTGTACAGGAATGTCTTTAATCTGGCCTGTTTGAACTATACTTTTATCTGGTAAATGGTAAATGATAAAAAGTAAAAGACAAAAACTTTCATTTAACATTTTGATAAAAACAAAACCAAGAAAAAACAAAGGAAAGTCAAAGACAAAGAATGTCGATTTAGTTTTTGTACAATTTTTCCTAGTAAAAACATCACACAACGTAAAACGTATAGCATTTAACACGACTGAGCATTGAGCATACCTTCAGCTTTATTGATGACTTCATATCCAATTTCTTTCTCCATTTCCAGTTTTGTCACCAATTCCAAGTCCTGAACTGCAGAAGCAGCGGGAATGGGATTTCCCTCAGCACAAACAATGTAATTTAGACTTATTTGTGAAGACTTGTCCGTTTCTGATATATTGAGAATTGACACGGTCACATTCATGGCCGTGGTAGCCAATGCTCTCATTTTACTAGGACTTAAATGTCTTCCCAGGTAAAGCCAACCTGCATCCAATTCTTCCCTTTCAACATTTGTTGATGAGGAGGATCTTTTTCTCCTCTTCTTTCTTCTTTTCCGGATATCACTAGTGTCGTTTGTAATATCATTGCTATTATCTTCACTTATGTTTTGATTTGGATTTGAAATTGGAATTGCACTTGAAATTTGAACCGAAGTTGGGGCAGGATCCGGAGCCGGAGCTGAAGTTGAACTTTGAATGGTATTTGGAATATTACTATTATAATTATTATTGTTATTATTATTATTACTGCTACTGGAGATACTTGAACTTTGTTGTTGTTGTTTTGTATGATTGACACCCAGAATTCCGAGGGATGACATTAAATGTCTTTTGAAGGCGGATGCATAGACCCTCGCGAGGTTTTTCTGCATCATCCCTTGAAAAGATGGGATGGATGTGATGATGGAACTATTTGCCTTAATTATAGTTTGTACCCAATACATGCGTTCCGCTGCAGCTGCTTTCAAGGTATTATCACTAATATCTTCCTCCTCGTCTGGAGGAAAGTGGGGTGAAAGGGAAACAGTGGGTGTAACCCAAATGCCGGAAGTTGGTGTGGGCCAAATATGGTCAGAAAAACCAAAATGTTCTGAAGGAAATATTGAACTAGAGGTTAGTTCTGGCCCTGTGATTAGTCGAGGAGTGGGTGAAATGGGAGAAAGGACAACAGTTGGAGTTATCTCAACGGGCACGATCGTTGTTAATACTGTCTTGAAAAGCACCATGGTTTTTGTCACTTTTATAACTAAGTCTGTACCATCCCCTCCTCCAATTATAGGCAAATTGTCTTCCCATGCCAAACCTCCATCTTGATCCGAGGGCATTGGGCCATCACCCGAACCAGCCCATAGAAAATCCTCCAAGCTATAGAGAAACAAGACAATTTTGCTCTTATATTATTTAGAATATAGAACATAGAACATACATTTGTATTTTCATAATCATTTGTCATTATTTTAATTAATTTTCATTCTAAAATATACAGACAATAAATAATGCATAGTACACATTGTGTACAAAATTAGAAATTAAAAAGAAAGAATACACACCGATATTCTCGCTTCAGGTTTTCTGATGAATCGAAGTATGGATTGATGACAACGGGAGAGAGAACGACAGCTCCTCCTCTTTCTCCGTCTCTTGTATCTCGATTCATACTGTCGGGTTCCACCGTTGGAGAAAGTATCGATGTCCAGTTTGCTGAAGAAAGGAATATCATCGTCACAAATCCATACACAAATCCATACATTCATATAAACACACATATAATATGATGTACATATTTTAATCTCACTATAAAGTTAAATCGATCAAAACTTTATTCTTTTGAATTTTCATCCATTCTTTTGATATCATGGCATGTGAAATTAATATTGATAATTATTATTACTACAGAATTAAAAAACGACCTATTTATCTACAAAACTAAACTATTTTTGCCAAAAGAATACAGAAAATGCTTGACATTTATTTGACTGCATTGTGCTCATTTTCTTTTCAAATGTCTTTTTAAGCATTCCTATTCTTGAATGGGGAATGGTGAATGGGGAAAGAGAAAATCTATTGTAGTTTCTAGACTCTAGACTCTAGACCACATGCTGCACGAGTAAAGTGGACAAGGTATTAGGTATTAGGACTCTACTACCTACTACATGAGGCGGAATTCATCATAATTTATTCATTCAAAATTGGAATTCTGTTCGTTTTCACATGTGTAGGGGGGGAAAGGAAATGTAAATGTAAATGATGGAAAATGAAAGAGGGAAATTAACTTGAGCCAAGTTCAGTTAAAACATAATATTCAAAAATAATTTTCACCACAACACAAAGAAGACACGCCGTGTATGTACTATGATTGCCTCTGGATTCTAGATGCTCAAAACACATTATGAAAATAAAAAATGCAAAAAATAAGACATTGTGGGCTATCGTGACACTGTCCATGTACAATGCGCTATAGTATGCAGTTGTTTGTGTTTTAAATTATAGACGCATTACAAAGTGTCTTCCTACTTTCTGCGTACCTTTACAATTTACAATATATTATATAAATACAATAGTGTAAATATTGAATATATTATGTGCATTTAAAGTGATAATGGACTATACACCGCTCAGAGTTTATTTACTTTATTTACTTTATGGATCGGCGTGTAAAGTGTAAAATGTAAAACGAGGGAGAGATGAAAAGACACAATGCGGAATGAGGAATGATCATAGAAAAAACATGAGATGAGAGATGAGAGAATCACAGTTTGCAGCGTGATCTATTATGTTTGCTCAATGCTCAATGCTCAATGCTCATCGTATCACAGATCACATATCATATGAGAAACTTCCGGTTGAACTCTTCATTCTCAATTCTTGATAGATGATAGAAAATAGGAATGGATGAAAAATCAAGTACCTAAATTCCAACAATTTTGCACCTTTTCACAACCAAATTACACACATATGTAAACTGTAAGCAGGCTTGAAGCTTGTATTTACTAAATCATTCCAAATCCCTAGTACCTACTACCTGCATAACAAGCTAAAATATATTGCAGTACATTATTTTGTCAAATCCTAGATCCTAGTAGATCCTACATTCTGCTACTTTTCATTCTACTTGGCTCAATTTTTCTATGTATAGTCCAATATCAATCGTTGAACTGTGTTCTGTGTGTAACATGTACATTTTGTACATAATATATTATAATATTGACTACTGTCCAAATACCAAAGGTTACTGTATTTTTTGTTCTATATCTGTATTCTGTGTTCTGTGTATGCTGAATTCGACAACACACTTGGTGTGTACATATGTGACATAACGAGTTGCACATTACATCGTAGATTGTTTTTATTCTCAACTACATACCCGACTTTTGTTGTGCTTTTGACTGTTCATTATTCATGATTCATTATATACCTACGATCTACGGTAGAATGTCGTTCTTTTTTCTCGTTTCTCGTTATGCGAGTTGATTGACATGATGCAATTTCGCAAAATCAAATTAGGCATACTTAATGCTTATATTGTATAATATATCTCAGTATAAGGATGCATGTATTTACAATGTACACAATACTAAATATTATGTGATTTTGCTACTTTTCTCCAAAGTTCTTAGATATTTTATAAAGCATAATATTTTGCCATGTTTATCATAAATAGCTACTGATATTTTTTAATGCATTGCGTTTTTATTACACAGCTATGAATTACTACAAGCTGCATGTGATTGTCATGAAAGTCCTAAGTTAGGACTCCTAACTTGATATAAAAGAAGTACAGCAAGATTTGGAATTTGGATTTTGCATGTTTCGTTTTTTAAAAACTTGCCTTCAATAGGGTTAAAAAATAAAAAACGCTGAGTATGAGTACTTGAAAAGAATGTCCAGAATCCAGAATATCGAGTGGGTTGGATCTAGGATCTAGGTACAGTATAGTATATACACGTAGAATAGTGAGAAAAGTAAAAATGTTATTAACAAAATAATATTCGTGATTCATGAATCATGCATGAACGTTTAGATTTATTGATTTTCTCTCTATCGTTTCTTTCTCTCGATTTCAGGTGAAGTGTTTTGACTCAATTTTATTTCATGCGATGGGCGATGGAACTTGGAACATTGTGAATATGTAATTGCAAATACATATGTAGATATGTATATAAAATTGGAATATATATAGTTCTACGTTCTACTTGCAGGTATGCTGAAAATTTTGGCAATACTATTTGAAATTTATTTTACAACAAATCATATAGTCTGTATCATTTAGGTATGTAGTATGTATGTCGAACTAAACCAAAATAAATACAAAAAGAACATGAAACCTACATCCTGCATAAAAAAATCAAGAAACCAGAAAAAATTTCCGACCAACTTTCAATATCAGTAAATAACATTCTGTTTGATGTGTTTGACATTTCAACAATATGTAGCTCAAAAAAGTTGACTGTATAATATTTAGTTTACGCTGTGCTTTTTAAAATTTAAACTTACCATCAGTAGCAGTATTGGCACAATGAAAAATGAAGAAAATGAGGGCGATGCTCCTTTGACAACAATCCGGACAAACCATTGCATTCATTTTAACTGTGACGATGACTAAATTTCATCCTTCTTTTCTTGGTTTTTAAAAATACTCATTCACATTTTCACCATGCACAATTTTTTTATTTGTTAAAATAAACCAAAAACCAAACATGATCCCTTATTCTCATCTCCAGCTTCATTTCCACGTTTTAGTACTATTTTTCATTATCCATAGTTTTACGTTTCGCACACTTCATGTTTTTCTGACTGCGATTGTCAATTAATTAAATGTGCGTGTAAATGTTTATTTTATCCTTGGCACAGTCACTTGATCTTTTTGTATTTTGTACACAACTAATTAAAGTGCAATTATTTCAAAGCTCTCTTTTCTCTTGTTTGTTTAAACACTTAATTGCAAATTGCAAACGCCTAGACTCAAGACTCAAGACTAGAAAACAACTTTTAATTCCATATTACACAAAACAAAAACACACTTTAATACACATCATTACAATTGACAATGCACTCTGGAAACCTAGTTAATTTTATTCAACACTGCACATCAGTTTTGATTAAGAAAAACTTAATTCTTTCAACCTTTGCCAAAAAACCACTGCTCCTTAATCCTGAAAAAGAAAACTCCTCAAACTCAATAATTGTAAATCAAGATTCCAAATTCCAGTCCAATTCTGCAGTTTTTTCTCCCCTCTTTAATTTTTTAATGTGTCTGTAGTCTGAACTCTTGGTTTAATGACATAAAGCTTGATGAGTAATTTGATGAAACTTGAACTGTTATCATTTTCGTCATCGCCATCCTTTTCATTCCTTTGAATGTGAATGGCTGTTAGGCACGGAAACGAGTGCATAATAAAACTCCAAAATGCTTTTATTTTCTTTAATTTGCCTTTATTTACCAACGAAGGATGAAACCGTCGAGTACGTCCCTGTCCCTTGTTCCCGGTAGATACTCAATGCACACTGCACACTGCACACACTAGAGAAACTGTCAACTGTGTGACTGTCTTCCGTATTTGGTGTTTGACAAATATATTTTGTACACACTACAGACTGCACACACTGCACAGTGCACTGTACATTGTGCATTGTACATGTGAAAGCATAATACTAACAACAAACAACAAACACTACAAAACACAAAACGTAGAACACAGCACACTTTGCGTCTTCAGAAAGTTATACAAAACTAGAATCTAGAATCTAGAATGTTGTTTTCAACTTTCAAATTCTGAATATTATAATATTTTCCTTTTCCATGAATATGCGACATTTACACTTTACAATACACTATGGAGAATTAAATTTAAAAGCAATTTTCCACAGTTGAGCTTGAATGGAAGTTGAATGTTGAATATAGGAAAAAGACGGACGACGATAGAGAATAGAGAAAGAAATGACGACAATGAGGACTTTAGAATTGTGTGTGTGTAGTGTGTGTGTAGTGAGTTGTGAGTTAGAAAAAGGAATTTTTCACCTGAGCAATCCAATCAATAGGCATCCACAACAAACGTACCTACCTGTGCTTTTTTGGCTTTGATATATGAATGTGCGTGTGCTAGTTAATCAATAGTTGGTGAGTGAGTGAGTGAAAGAGAAAGAGAGGAAAACGCAGGCAAATCTAAATGTAGAAATGTGGACAGACTTCTCTCTCACTCTTTCTGTCTCTCTTTCTGCTCCCTGTGTCTGTCTACTACTACGTATCTCCCCTAAATATACGAATATGAATAATAATCATAATAGCTATAATAAGGATACTACATAGAATTCTGGTAGCTTTTAATATAAAAATATTCCAAGTCTAAACACTGTTGACTGTTGTTATTTTTTTGAATTCCTGTATACCACACTTTGAACTTTAAAATTTGAATTTACAAGTAACTTCTGAATTCTGCATGATTATTTCTGAAAGTACAAAAACAAAATAAAATATCAAAATCATATCTATTTAATAAATTATTGGGTTTATATTTTATATGTATTGAAATTTGAAATGTTTGTCAGCTTTTTAAACCAGTCAAAATTCAAAACTATACTATAAAATATTGATGTACCTTCTGTATTCTATATTCTGTTCCTGTACACTGTACAACTGTCGAATCTTGAGCATGGTTGATGGATTTTACATCACACTAGATACTAGAGGCATCAAAAATTATTATGCTCACATCTATTGTGTGGAACCACTAAACGCTAAATAAGGATGAAGAAACGTGAAAATCATTTTGTGGAGGAAATTGGAACAAATACACATTATGCAATCGACATTGAAATTAATTATACAGTTTTCTTTCCTAAAAATTCCAAACTCATTAAACTACGACCATGATGTAATGCATACATACATACATTTATTTTGTAAAAAATCAACCGGTTTTTAGGACAAAATTTATTTTGTATTCTGTATGCAAATGACTAAAAAAATTATTTAAAAAAAAAATTATATGCATATTTCTATCCACTATCTATAGATGAGCTTAAAAAATGCTTATGGCTGGTTAATATAAAAGGGGATGAGAGAGTTTAATGATGTGGGCATTTTATTTCCGGTTTCATTCCCCTCCTCATGAGTTTATGCATGTACTCTCTGACTACTGAATACTGACTATTGACTACTGACATGTATTATATTATGCATATAATTGTTCCCCTATTTCCTGACTTTTATCATATCTCTATCTATCGTTCATATACATCTAGGTAGAACAAAATTAGCTATCCATCCAGATTCCAGATTCTATAGATATGCAGTATGCAATGTACAATAATGTAAGCAAGTATAAAAGACATAATATATGTGTATTATAATAAAAGCTTCAAATACTACATACTACATACTACATGGTGTCGAGTTTTTATACTCAAATACACACAAAAATCTATAAAACTGTCCTCGTGTTGGATCGTTGGCGTATGAATACTATCTACCTCGCACAACAGAAAGACACTTTGTATTACAATGTGAAGCAATGTTGTTTCTATGTATATAGTTACATATCTACATCTGTATAGATACAGTACATACAATGTCCAAACTGAGGATTGAGGATTACACAGTTTTTGAGCAGCATGGAATAAGATTTTTTTCAGTACACTACAATCTACAAGGTATTTCTATATTTTATATTATGCTTTTGTAAATAATATACAATGAAATTTATACACCCTGGAAAATATGCTATTCCATTGCGTACATTTGCTTACCTTTTTTTGTA
Organism: Sminthurinus aureus; assembly: GCA_034698265.1. Taxonomy (NCBI): domain Eukaryota; kingdom Metazoa; phylum Arthropoda; class Collembola; order Symphypleona; family Katiannidae; genus Sminthurinus; species Sminthurinus aureus. The sequence goes on from JAQGBH010000698.1 coordinate 20,028, forward strand.
AAAGAGGAAAACTCGAATGACCTCCTTTTAAAACCTAATTATTTTTTATTTACATGCACGTATTGGTATTACACATCATGTTGTGTCTATACATTTATCTGCTTTGTGCGTATTATACTACTAGTGAAAAAATCTCCTGGCTATAATTAGTTTGCCTGATTATGTAAATAGTAAAGTATCATGATGATAATGACAAATGACAAAAAAGTACAGAAAATTGCGAATTGTTATCCGTAATTTCGTACTGACTAGCCGATCCGCCTATATAGTCCGTCCGTGGTAATGTGCATTCATCAATTAATATGAATTGACAAGTTTATACCATTTGTTATTATTCATCTGATTTGACTTTTGACTATGCTTTCCATGTATTTTCTTTGTGTGTACTGGGACAAAACCAATGACTCAGTCGTTATGCTTGTTAAATTTAAATGAAAATAGTACATACTTTTGTTCAATTTGTTTTATTTGAACATCCCAAAATTCAAAAGAGATTTCCATGTTGTGTTTCCGTAATATCTCCTTTTAACTTTTAACTAGAAAATTGTACATGCACAACTCAACTCTTGTTAATTGGAATTCAAACCAATAAAGGACTGAATGCAAAAAAAAGTACGTCTACGCACAATTTAATTTCACGCGTGTTATAAACTGAATGCTTTAATTTTTAACTATTGCTACTATACCATGTATACTATAATTTTCACAACGAGATTGTGAAAGCTTAATTGTGTGGATGCTGTGGGGTCACTTATTATTTCAAACAAACTGAAAGAATTTACTTTTTGTTTTGTAGGGGATATCACAAGGTATAGTCGAAGAGAGAGACTTATTCTCTGTTTTGCGTATGGCTGCAGAAATGACAACATGACGATTTCCTTGAAATCCACGAAGAATTTCAAATTTGTGCAAAAAAATTTTTTTGCATGTTTTTGATGGGGCTTTGATCTTTGATGATATTGAATAATAGTTTTTAGCTCTGTTCATTTCATTGTTGAAGATTAAAAATGTGTGTATTGTTGTAAGAATATAGTTGGAAAGAAGATGTGTTTTTGTTGAACATCTTTGTGATGGCACCTCGATATCGAAGTTCTCTTATTCGAAGATTTTTGGAAGCATGGCCCGGTAAAACATTTGGAATTTACAGATTTCTACCCATATTTTTTGTACTTGGAGCAACATTAGAGTTTTCCATGATTAATTGGCAAGTAGGCCAAACAAACTTTTGTAAGTTTGATTACTGATTTGATTTATGAACAAACAAACAAAGTTATTACTATCTACACAATAATATAATATTTATAAGAATATATTTCAAAGTTTGAACTGATCGATGTATAATGTGATGCAATCACTTTTGACTTTTGACTCTACTTGTGCCTAATAGAATTCATTTGTTTATTTGTGTATTATTATATAATTAAATTTATAGATGACACATTCAAGAAACGCAGAGCTGAAGAAATTATAGAAAAAGAAGAAGCAGGTGAATATCCAGCCCTTATAACTCAAGCATAAATTCTAAGTCAGATAAAATATATTTTTGTGTAAAGTTTTACGATGCCGGCTGGAGTTAGTTGGGTTCGTTACCTCTCATTCACTACAGCTTGTATGCTAGCCATGATAGCTGGGTCTCAAGTGGTTTATCACGTCTATGATCCCTTAAAAGATATAGATAAGTATGTGGAAAAAATGAAATTAGACAAGGTTAAACATCCTGGTGACAAACATTCGTGAATTTTTGTACTTATAATATGCATGTTATGTACACATTTAAAGTCATCCAGTTTTAAATCGCTTGTGAACTATTGTTAATTGTTATTCAATGTTAGGGCATACGTTACAATGTAATAATATACTATAAACTATAATATTATTATGATAAGTAGTGTTAAAATTTAGAATCATAAGAAAACATAATATTATGTGTATTGTGTATACACACAATAACAAATGATTATCAATGTATTAAAAACGTAGAGCCTATAGAGACGAAAATAAACTACAGATCCCTATGAATTCGAAATTGTTGCTCTCGAGTTTTTTTCTTGCATAAAAAATGAATTGCAAGGACTAATTCATACTTCATACTAGTTTAAATGTCATGATTTATGAAGATTAAATTAATTTTGCATTCACTTTGTAAAGGAGTAAAGATTTACCAAAACTAATATTATTTTGATTCTCTTGTTGTTTTTATTTTTCATTTGTAAAAAATACAAAGTACTTATGATGTACGCCGGTAAAATGGTAGTAGTACAGAAAATTCAGAGCAGTATATAAATACCTAATAGCAGTAAATTATTAATTATTACAACCTGAGATCGTATTATGTAAATAATATATGTTCTATATTATAATATGCCTAATATTTCACATGTATAATATGTTATGTGTCGTGTTCTATAAAGAAAAAAGAAACTGGAATTTGAATGTACATGAATCAAAAAAACAACAATCATAAAAATGGAATATATAATAATATATTATAGTGAATAATTTTTATAGTTACACACTATAGAGAAAAAAGAAATACCATAACATAATAATATTATACACTTTAAAATAGATATACACATAGATTGAGGTAAATCATGACAATATTATTATACAACATCTACCGACATAAATACATCAACTTTTATACATTACATTTAAAACGTAATTGAACAAAAAAAAATATGCATATTACATTCATCTATATGTATATATATTTCCTTAAAAAATAATATTATTTACAATTTACAATGGCAGTGTAGTTTACAAGAAAAGTAACAATTTGAATAATAATTATTATTCTAGTGAACATGTAGCAATAGTAAAAAATAACTGGAAGTACTTCAGTTTGAAAAAACAAATACCAATAAGAATATTAAAAAATATATTATTCTACCCATAGCATTAAAAATGATTAAGGCAAACCCTCTTCATATTCTCTATTTGACTCTGTACCACCATCTTCATATAAACTCAAAACACTTAATTTTTCTAAATCATCTTCACCTTCTTCGATTTCACTTTCACAATCATCATAAAAAGGAGTTGCATCAATCTGTTCAGCTGGAACACCAGAAGCCAACAAGGCTAATTTGGATAACCTTAAATATAATTTTCGATCCGCTGTACTTGCATCGTCACCATTTGCAAGGACGTTAAGTGTATCTGAGGCTCCTTTATAATCCTCCATAATAGATTTGAAATGCCATGACATTTCAGGATAGTTTTCAAGGAATTTGGCTAGTCTAGGTCGAGCAACACTCTTTGTAAATATTGAAACCAACTCATCTTGTTTTTTTTGTTTAACAAACCATTCAAAAGTAAATTCTGGAAAATTTAAATTGGAATATTTTTCAAAATAAAGATCAAACATTCCATAATCCCCCATAACATAACAAGTATTTACAAGGACTTCAAAATCCAAATATTTTTCAGCCATCACGATAGCTCCATCATAGTCTTTTACTTCAAGAAATTCTTTGAGTAGACGGTATCGAGTTTCATTAAATTGTTTCAATCTTTGATTGTAACGATCTGAATTACGAATACTTGTTAAATTTTGTTGGAGTCCATCAAGTATTATATCTGTGAGTTGACTCAAATCCTTTAAGAGGGATGCTTGAATTCCAGCATCTTCTGTTACATTTAAGCCATTATTAACAATAAAGTGATGTTGTTTAAGAAGATGAGTAAGAACTCGTGGTTCTACAATCCAATTTAAAACTTCATATTCATTGTTTTGAGATTCCATGAGTGGTGTGATGAGACTATTTTTAATAGCTGTTAGTTTGTCTGCTAAATATTCTGTATTCATGTCACAAATGGCTTTTAAAATAATTTCATTAACTGTATGAACAATATCTGGCATTTCTTGAGGAAGAGCTGTACTTAACTGTTCCTCTTCTAGGAGTACAAGCCCTTTAATTATCTGATGAATTCTAGATACATCTTTATAGAATTGTTCATTTGTACCCAAATGTGATGAACGAACTTGTGTTTCTTTTTGTGATCGTGATTTTACTATAAGTTTTATTGCTGATTCAATAAAATTTCTGTACTGTGGCCTGTAAAATAGAAAACACATCAATGAATATGACATGTTTTAATTATGTATACCTATATAAACACAATTTGTGTCGTTTATTATTATAGCCATTTAACATATTTTATAAGGATCATTTATGAGCATAAAATATTTATTTATTAGCAATATATCATAACCGTCAAATTAAAAATCAATATATTGAAGGAGAAGAAGTCAAAACTTACTCTGACTGGAGTTGATGAATAGCTAGAGCGAATCCAATTTTTTCATATGAATTATACAAAATTGAACCAGTTGCAATGGTATCTTCTTTTAATACAACTCGGGTTAACTATTAAAATAAACAAAAACAAAATGAAGTACATCATTAGTCAAAAATAATTTAAATGTTGAAATCTATCAAATAATGGAAATTAAAAAAATATTAAAAATAATCTTTACCTGCTGTAATATTCCAACATTATTTAAAAATCCAAGGTAAAGCTCCACCACATCTTTCTTATTTACTAAATTTTTAAGGATAAGTTGTTTTGATTTGAATCCTAAATGATCGGGTTCAACTACTCAATATGAAAAGAAAAAATCATCAACATTATTTACATTTACTATTTATGACTTAGATTTTTATATTTCATTTTTTTGTTCTATCATGTGCTAAATTTAAATTCCTACTGACATGCTGTTATATGTTATATTACAGTTTATTATGAGTTTTATATTTACCTGAACTAGCATATGATGCAACTCCACGATGATCTGAAGATGGTGAATCATCAATGAGTTTATCACATAGTGCTAATGTAATCAAATCAATGGATTCTTCAGGACTCCACTGCGACGTTCCAGAAAATAAACTGTTGATGATTTCTTGGCACTCTGCAGTTTTCTTTGCAATGAAGGCGAGAAATGATGTTTTCAGTCTATTTACATTGTCATCACTCAAAGGTAAATCATCAAAATTATGTTGAGTTATTTCAGCAGCCAAGTTTTCGGGTACTCGTACAAAATCAGTATAGCTGTCATCAAGTCTATATATTATGTAGAATATGGTATAATATAATATTAGTACAATATGGAAATTTGTAGTCCTTTTACCGCTCCAACTTTTTATCACGAAAATATATTATTATCATACTAAATAAAATACAAAATGCATCATATAAAACGCATATTATAAACCTTTGAAGGAAATTTGCAATCGGCTATACACGGTAATTTTACATGCATACACATTGAAAAAACTAAAAATTGTTTATATTTTGATAGGAAAAAAAAAAGCATGTCAACTTACAGGTTATCAACAGTCGTCCCTTTTAATGACATAATTCCAACTTTTGGTGCAAAAACAACAATTGTACCCTCACTCACGCGACTATATCCAAGAAAACATCCTCCATTTGTAGTAGCATCAATAGTATCAATGTCTGGTCCACCTTTTTCGTGCACATTTAGGATATTTATTTAATCAATATTGATGTTATATATAAACTAATATTGATGATAAAGTTAACAGATATTTAAAAAAATAACATAATTATTTGTACTTGTTGAATACCTGAAATAATTACTAATAGTTCCGGATTAATCATGCATGTAAAATTGGATACGGCAAGGAGTTTCCAACTCTGTAATTTACGATGATCATCTTCATATGGTGTATAAGGAGTTGTAAAGTTTATTAGTAAAAAACTTGATGGGTCTCGAATTTCTCTAATAACAGGATCTTTAGCATTCAGTGTAACTAAAAAATGCAAAAATAAAAAGCATTACAATAATAATATTATACAAAATGTGTATAATCATAATACTTTAAAATTTATAAAAGATATTATGATACAGCTGCAGATAATAAACTAAACAAATAAAGATGATTACTTATTCCGTAATGAATCATTGGATGAGTTTCAGTTGTATCAAAAGCAGAAGCTAATACAGCAATATTTTGATTTGGAAGAACATCAATATCAAGAAGTTGAACTTGAATTCTTTTAACTGGAGAAGGTGAAGCAGTAGGTGCAGCTCCATCATTCTAGTAAAAATCATTGAAATATATTTTAGATTAGAACAGTAAAACTATTTTATAAGCAATTAAAAATATTTCAGGCACATAATACATAATATATTGTTGACATTTGCATGTATACATGTATATATATTTTTCTTACCCAAGAATTTTCCAAAAACAATTTACGAGCCATATCTTCAATATTAATAGAATTAGTTTGATTTAGTTGCTGATCTAGACCCATTTGCCAAACTTGTACAATCGGTCCATGAAGAATGTAAACATAAGGATTTGAAGCTCCTGGTTGTGCTAAATCACCTCTAGAGATAGGTACAGCAACTTTTGCTCTTTTCTGTAAATACGTTTTTGAGTTTTAATGTATTTTTATTATTAAAGTAATAATATTGTGTTTTACTTTTATGCATATAATATATTGTAATAATAGTAATTGTAACACATAACGTCATGTTTTAATTAGTTTTGTTTTAAATTTACCGTTTCATTTCCACCTGAAGCCGGAATCGGGTTAAATAACATACTTGTTACTTTTCTACTCAAACCACCCAGCCAACCTTTGTATAAAACTAAAGGTACACAAGATAGGGATGGTTTATTCCCACTTGCTAAAATAGGTTTAACAAGGAGAACAGTTGATGTTGTTGTTGTCAAAATACATGCATGTGGCCAAAGAGATGACAGTGATTCACATTCTTGTCCCTATATATTTTTGATACAATTCACATAATATTACACAACTTTTCATTTTTTTAATAAGAGGTACTTGTTGAAATATTGTACTACATACTATACTAGTAAATATATTATGCTAAAATTGATACAAAAATTTAAGTTTTAAAACAAATAAACTATATTATACGCAGTGATAAAATAACAAAAAAAAGTTTTACCGGAATATCAGCACTTATAGTAATAGTTCCTGAATCATTTGATATATTTGGCCAATAAGTAATTTGACCCTCTGGAGAAACAGCTATACAAGCTGGAACACTAGATGAGGAACTACTAGTAGTTACAATACACACAAGGGCAGCTTGATGAGCTAATTCACTTGTGGGAAGACATAGTTCTCGACAAGCAATAATGTTACTTCTTTTTGATTCATGAGAAAAACTGTGTCTCCAAATATACAATTTCCTTCCACTTACTAACCAAGCCCAACCATTTGGATCTACTCTACAAGATATTTTCTGTCCTTCTACACAAAATGTAACAAGAAAGAATTGCAAATGTTGAAATTAATTTTTTTTTTAAATTGTTTCATGTACCTAAAAATATGTTATGCATACACTATGCATCATTTTGAATTTTTGGTAATTCAATACATAAATACAAAATCCATACCTGTAGCTTGATTGAGTAAAGATTTAACCATTGATGGTAATGGAGCTCCAAATGGTTCAAGTGTATGCTGAGCTTTGGTACTCATAATAAAATTATCTCGGGCTTGACGGAAATTACTGTAACTGAGTAGAAATAAATGTCAAATCAGCATTATTATAGCCTACAAATGATTTATTTAGTCGATTTTGTAAAAGAATATAATATTCATGTTATTTACGAATATTGAAGATTGTGTCTATTTCAGTCGTTCATTGTTTATAGTTTGCAATAATATTACATGACCAAATCTTTAATCAGTATAAAGTATTTAATATTTTACCTTGTATTCAACATTGCAGAAGTATTAAAACTATGGTTGAAAGATTGATTTTTCCACGAAGGACTATTAAATGACATGTTCATCTTGCTGTCTATTGATGTATTTCGTATTTTATAAAATAAGTTTTTACGGTTTGGGATAATAATTAATGAACACAAAAGACACAAATAACGCAAACATTAATATTTAATCATACACATTTCTTGACACAGAAAATCTGTAAAAAAAACCAACACAAAACAAAACATGATAATTATTATTATAAAATTAAGTTTCGTTTTTTGAAGTGACGGTTTAATTTTTCATGCCACAGTGTGTTGTGTATTCTGTCTATTATTATTTATTATGTATGTAGATATGCATGAAATATGAAATGAAATACAAAGATAACAAGGAAAAATATAAAATAAAGTTAAAATTTTAGTGTAAACCATATAAAATGGAATATATATAAAACTGCAAATTGATAATTGTAATTAAACTTACGTCGGTCAAAACACTTCACGTGAATTTCTGAAAATTCAAGTCGGTTTGAACCGGCACTCTTCCCTCCTTTGCTGCTCATTGAAATATCTTTGTTGTGAAAAAAATAAACGTTTGCATTTTGCATTCAGTTTATCAGTTTTTTCTACTAAGTAATACAAAAGGAAATTGAAAAATTTATAATTGGGACTCACAAAGGCGAAAAAAGTTGCAATTATGATTGATAAAAGTCTTTTCTCAAAGTATAAAATGTACAGTATTCTATATTATGATAAATTAATTCACAAAGTCAGAATTTGCATTACGATTTAATGCATATTTAGTATTTTTATATTCATTTGCAAAAACGAAATAAATTAGTTTCTTTATTGTTTCACAAGAAAAATAGTAGTAGTATAAAGAAGATAATAAAAAATATCATACAACTTGATTGATAAAGAGTGTGTACATCAGATGTAACAATAAATATGGTTTTGACGCTACTATCACGATATAGATATTCATCCATTTTTATAAGTTGAAACTGTTAGAAGTAACGTACTAGAATGGAGAGTACACGATGAAGAGAAGAGGGTGTGATCAGTTATCATTGGTTATGTTTGATATTCGGGAACCTTATCGTACTCATCGAAAAAGTTTGTTGTTGCCAAAAAACAATAAACTATTTATGTCTACGGAGCAGCAGTTGTAGCAGGCGCCGCAGTTGTAGCGGGCGCCGCAGTTGTAGCGGGCGCCGCAGTTGTAGCAGGCGCCGCAGTTGTAGCAGGGGCCGCAGTTGTAGCAGGCGCCGCAGTTGTAGCGGGCGCCGCAGTTGTAGCGGGGGCAGCAGTTGTATCAGGCGCCGCAGTTGTAGCGGGCGCCGCAGTTGTAGCGGGGGCAGCAGTTGTAGCAGGGGCGGCGGTTGTAACAGCTGAAGGTGTAGTGGTAGTTGTGGTAGGAGTTTTAGCACCTGTAAAACGATTTTAGTACTTAGTTTGGATTTTTTTGGATCATATTCAGCGGATGTTAAACACATACTTTATTGTATTAATGTTTTTTCCAAAAATGTTTTTGATGTCAACGAATTATTGGAAAAACTTACATGGGAAGTAGTATCCAGACGTCGCAGTATTATTTCTGCATTGACAGCAGCAATTCTGTCCTTTAATAACTCTTACTCCTTTGCAGTTCTTTTCATATTCACAAACTGAAATACAAAAATATAATGTACTCAATGAGTTTTTTTCCGTCAAAAATCCACTATTGTTTTAAGTTTGAAGTCTTTGAAAACTGAAAACTTACCCTTTTCACCAGGACCAAGATTTTTCCCTTTTGCGCAGTTTCGTGCAGAAACGGCCACAAAGATGGCTGCAAAAAAGGCAAAAATGATCAATTTTTTGTACATGTTGACTAGTTCTTGTAGTAGAACAGAAATTCGTTGAACTTTGGAAGTTTTTTGTAGTTGTTGTAAAGTTGAGGAGGAGAGATGAGAAGTGTTTGATGCTTTTTGAAACATTTTCCAGAGTTTTTATACTAAAATTTGCAAGCTATGCTGACAACTTTGACTACTAGAGCATGTATTATATAATCATAATACATGCCATACTAGTTTGATCCAATAGATGTTTTTTAAAAAATGATTGATTGATGATAATTATTCTTCTTATTTTGTTTTTCTAGAAATTAGTCATTATGTTCCATTTCCATTATCCATGTAATGTAATATATCTTATGTCTGGAAATCTGCCAAGGTGGTATATTATAGTACATAGATATGTATTATTTTGCTACTAATTATTCACCCTAAAACTTAAGCGCTGGTTCAATGGGATCAATACCTCAACATGAAACAAATTGTACTTCATATAAAACATGAATGTAGGTTGTTGGCTATTATCTACTACCACAATGATGAAACAAAATCAACTAAAAATATATAGGTTTGCCCTAAACAAAAGTGTCCAGGATCTAGTTTTTACAAGATAAATGTCCTATTGTTACAACTGGTTTGAATCGGATAGATAGTGTCTATAACATATTTTTCACAAGTCCACAAGCAAAAAAACTTGCATAATATCTATATAAAGCTCAAAATCCACATGCTCATTTGTGCAGTCACATTCTACTTCCACATTATCATAGGCAATATTGAACAACAGATCCCATGCATTTGCATTGGAAAACCGCAGAACTGTAATCGAGTCATTTAAAAAACAATACAATGAAAAAAAATGTTATGTCATACATCATACGCTGTATAATACGTACAGACTTTAATTAGAAAGTGGTAAATAAGAAAAGAGCTGGAAATTGAAAACACTTGCTACTTGTTATGAGACAATGCACCCCAGTAAAACCAATTATTCTATTTTGTTGTTAGCAATTTCATTGACATCATTTTTACAAGGTTTTCGAAATTTTGTTAGAAAATAGCTTCTCTCGCTTATTTGTGTCATTTCAGAGTGGTTCTATCATGTATTTAACTCGTGCTATAGAACTGGATTTACTGGATAGGTTTGGATTATGAACACAATTGAAAAATTGAAAGCAATTCAAGCCACTGGAATTGTTCGAAAACATTACCCGTTTATGCATGTACCGTTTTTCTTGTTATCATGCTAATATCCTGGGTACTGAGCTGACTAGCTTTTTGCAGGCAGTCAGTTTTCATATGTTTCGATTCCTACTTCAAAGGCTACTAGTGATCTTATATTTCTGCTGTTATAACTGCTTTTTCAAAACTTACCATAAATAAAAAGTTCCTCTTATAACATTTCTGTGATAATAATTTTGTAACGATTAACTTTGATTGTTTTCATCATAATAGTACACATAATTTAATAAAAAGGTCAATCAAGTTCCGGATTTTTTTTCCTAAATAATTATTGCACAAAATGTTATTCATATGAAAAATCAAGTCATATCAAACACAGAATGGCCGCATTTGTAGTTTTCATGTAACTGCTATGAACTTAAGGAAACGGAAAGTAAAATAAAGAACCCACATAAAATTACAGTCACATCATGTATATATGTGTGCATGAATAATAGTGGCACCTTGACTTAGTCAAAATTATACGTCTTGAATTGAATTTTTCTCACGTTTTTTCATATCACAATCATTCTTATAAAAATAAGACAATACCTAGACGTATTTGCACCTCTCTCCTCACTCAATCAAAAAATTATAGTCTGTTTTATATGTTAAAAATTGTGTTTACAGAATTTGCATACATGCACTGTGTATTATGTATAAGCGTCAAAACATAATAATTATTGCTCATGGTATATTTAATACCTATTGGAACGTGGAACGTAGCCTGGTTTTCGACTTCGTAATGTAGTGAAAGTTTTCAATGCCGTACGTGGTACTTCATACTTCCAGTTTGAATTAGACCAAGTCCGAAATTTCATTTTTATGTATCATACTTATGTTATGCACTGTATGACATTTGAAAACGTTTCACAATGTTAAATGCTTATAAAAAATAAAAATGTGTTACACGTAAGGTAGATGTGGAGTTGATCGTCTCAGTAAAGTATTTTTCATCCAGTGTTTTGATTTTAGTAATAATTTTAACAATAGATTTAAAATTCAACATCAAACGAGGGATAAGAATAAAATTTTACACAGCAGAGTACGATATACAATGTGAATGCCTTTGTACGAAACTGTAATTTATACAAATATCAAGTGACAATGTGGTGGCTATATGGTAAATAAATAGTGACTGATACTATACCCACAGCTACAAATCTACAAAAATTGTCACGACTTTGATAGCCACTGTCACTGTCATCATCATGGACCATGATTCATGGTCAGTGTTAAATTTTAAAACTCACATCAAACATAATATTTACATATGTACGTACATTGTACATGGTCTCAACAGTCCGACTCAATACCACAGAGAATATTATCATAAAATCTGATACAAAAATGATTAGTGTTGACGTACAAGTAAATAAAACATGTTTATTATCGTATGAATACATATTTTATATTTTTACAATTTCATTCATGTTACACGTAGGGGCAAAAAAGTAATGCATATGAACAATAAATACAAAACTACATCATTCATTAAAACTCAAAATGAAACAGGTGAAAATGTGATTGATTCTCATCATGATGATGAAATATCTTTTGCCATGTAGCCAAGAATACATTAGATTAGATCAGCAGTAGAAAATTTATCTTCAAAAAATGTTAAGCACACAAAATAAAAGTGCGATGACAGACAGGTGTGTGAATTGTGCATTGTATAATATACATATATATAGTATATACTATATACTATATACATGTGCAATGTATATACAATATACATGCTTATTAACGTCCTTGTTTTATGATTTAATTCTAGCAATCACATTACACATTTACAACATGCATACATTTTGTTTTATTCTATGCTGCACAAATAGTATGCATGTACATGCATAGTCTTAGCATTACTTCATTTTATATTTTACCGTTTATCAAATATCAAACACAAAATACAAAGTACAAAACATGTGTATTTAATGCAATAACGACTGTGCAATATTGTTGAACTGGACAAGAGAACAGAAAGTAGTGAGCTTGAACTTGTAATCATCATCATTACGCATCACACGTAGAGGAAATTGAATGTTCTGTGTTTTCTTGTTCAACGTATCTTGATCTTTCCATAGGCTTAGTAAAATCATTTTAGAAACACAAAATAGGAAGGAAATAAGATAGTCTTGGACTACCGTTTAAAGAATACAAATTTTCAATGACACTTTTGCAATTTTCCTTTCTGGAAGTTATCAAAGTACTACTACACCTTTTTTGAATGCATGTATATTGTATACAGACTTGATGTTTTTTCACCCACCGTTTTTATAATAATAAGAGACGTTCTTGGAAATTATGATGTTGTGTTTTGTCTCTCAAACACTGTGTAGTTCACATTTTACTTCTGGATTTCTAACTTAACAAAACAGTTTTGTATCCACAATGTCTATAATATCTTAATGTCCACAACATACTACAGTCTGACTGTAAAAATTCAAGGTTAAGGAAATCTTTGATGGGAGAAAAGACACCTTTTTATACATGTACTTACTGGACATGACAAAGAAAAAATGTCATACTGTTGTGTAAACTATGAAATACCATTCAAGAAACACACATCAAATGAATTGTTATGGCAGTAACTCACATAATTATGAACATGCACCCTACGTACTACGTATTATGTATTGTACAGTGATATATAATTGACAAGTACATCAACACATGCCATGAGAAATTTATGTCTAGTATGGAAATATAAGACAACATGCTTAATGCTTATCATATGTGTAGGTACAATAATTGTAATAGTATCAGAAATTATGTTAAAAAAATCCGCACGTGTATGTGTGTGATTAAAATACACAGACATATACTTACATGCAAAATGAAATTTAAATTCACATACATTGCGCGTAAAAGCATATGTATTTTATGGATTTGTATTCTAAACGATAAACTCATCAGTCTTAAATCATAAGTATACGTAAGCATAGGTAAGCATGTTTACGCACACACATAACAAAGCATAATGATATTGTAATACATGTTCTTCAGATAACAAATAATACTGATATTAAGCACAAAAAGATAAAGAAGAAAATTGTAGACTTGTAATATTTTACATACATATTTATACCACGGCATTCCTTGATTACTTTATTGTTTAAAGACCAATGACGGAAGAGAGAATCATTTTATTATGGTGTAGAAAAAACTGTATCGGAAAGGTCAAAGTAAAATCTATAAACTTGTTGTTCGAAATAGCACATAATATATTATATATACAAACTAAGAAACTACTACAATACAGTGCACAATGTACAAACAAAACAATATGAAAAGCATAATTAAATTATCGTGATCATAATGTAGTTTCAAATTTCTAGTTATACATTTGAGATTTTGATTTTTAATCCTGAGAAAACACCAACCCTTTTTACTGCAAACAACAAATAATTCGAGCAGTAAATAAAAGAGATCAAGCCATGTCATCGATATCTGTTTCAAGATAAGACTTTGGGGCAAACTAAATCTATTTACTCTCATACTAGTAGAAAGAAAGCCGCTCTGTGTATTTATAAAGCTGAATCACTTTTGTTTTTTTCTGTCAGCAATAAAAAACACAGAGATGCTCGTTTTCTTAATGGTTGAACGTTGAACATGGAGCTTAATTATTGTACATTACCCTTAGTTTGCATTATTTTGTACAACGTTGTTCGTGTATGGTGTATACAATATATATGAAGTTTCGGATTTTGAATCATTCTCCTGTTGTATGCTCATCTTCCTCTCTTAACTCTATAATATTAACTCTATAATCTTAACTCTGATGAATGCTTTGTATAATGCACCTACTACCTACTGTATACTATCATCTGTACACTGTATCGTCACAAAAATACACATCTTACAGTCACTATTTATATAAAAATGTGTGTGCAACCCGTAGTAGCATCACACATTTGAAAGCCATGAAATCTAATCGGGTTACAAGTTTTACTGGCAAACTGACGAGATGAGATAAGATTGAGATGATGAGTCCGTTGTACTGTACATGTGTGTATATAGTGTACATTGTACATAGTACATAGTATTTGCATTTTGCATATCTTAATATATGTATATATATATAGATAAAGATAGTAGTTAGTAAATAAAAGTAAATATCTGTAGAAGGTACTTGTTAGTTATATCTACCACTACATATTACATATAGGTTCATGTTGTACATGTTTTGTATTTCTTTACCATTCATCCATGTAATCTCAGTATACCCACATTTAAAACCTATGCATCTATGCTTATATCATATGTATGACACATTATGCTTTAATGTATTAATTTTTGTAAAAGACACAGGTTGAAAAAAAAAAGTTTTCACCACATCATAACATTAACATCTTTATGTATTAAATATATTATGCACATGTTAAAATTTAAATGTTTATATGCAAATGGTAATGAATAATGAATATTGAATAATGTACCTTTAGTAATCTCTCTCTCTCTCTCTCATTCTCTCTCTGAGTAAAACTAGAAAGATAGTTGCCCATATCATGAATGTACCTGTGCATATATATATATATTATATCTATGCATTTCTTGTGTATACGATACATTATGGTATACGTCACTAGTTACTCAGGTAGTCTATGCAGTGTAATAGAGGTGGTTTTTCCAAGGAAATGCTCTGTAGAACAAACTAGCCATATCCACAAGTCCTGATTAAAGCTTTACAAGTTTTTGAGATATTTAAAAGTACTTACTTAGTGGTCCAGAAAATATGCATAGCATTTTTCTCTATTACACAAGTTAAATGAAAATCTTTTTGAACTTTTTTAGTGCTGTGAAGTCTCTTAATTTTTAATGCATTAAAACTTGCATCCGAGTTGGAAGTTGGAAAACAAAGAAATCAGAGACAAATGTTTAATTTTAAAAAAATTCCTTATAATATTTAACTAAAATTTATAATCTATACATTAGTTGAAAGAAATAACTAGTAAACAAATAAATTAATACATAGATACAAAAACAAATTAAGCACAGTAGTAACTCATCAGTTTCAACTCGGAGCTTTTGATTTCGTGTTAGAAATCATTAGAGAAACGTAATATACGGTGCATTATTTACATGTTTTATAGAAAAGGGTCGTGCAGTCCTCTAATACTCTCTTGAGACTAAAAATAATACCATGAGTCCATTCTATAATATTATAAAATCTCGTATTACATTCTCCATGAGAGAGTTGTCGAAAAAAAACTAGTCTTTGAAATGCGCAAAGTCGAAAAATATGATGACGTAATGATAGTTCCTTGAATCTCTTAAAACTACATACAATATACAAAATACACACACACACACACACTGATAATATACAATCAAATAATAATAATAATAAAAGTAATACAAATTGTATGGACTAGTGTGTTGTTATTGTACTGAGTGAATTCTAAATATTCTACACTATAGTGTTACGCAGTAGTCAACTAATATTTTTGTAAATTAAAATAATTAATTGTGATGTTAATATAATCAAAAATATACGTTATATGTGTAAAAATATATTTTCTATTATTCTATACATGCTACACATGGTGCAAAACAGTGAAACGAGTGCAATCCCTAATACCTAATACATTTACATAGAGCATAGAGACGACGAATATATATATATATATATTTAAATTGTAATTGTTACACATCAGATAAAATTATAATTATTAGTTTTAATAGACTTTGGTGCTAAAACTACATACTCATAAATATAACACACATAGTCATGGAAGACTATAGTCGTGTGTACGTCAAAATTGTCGAAGAACCAGCTCCTAAAGCCCTAAGATTTAGATATGAATGTGAAGGCAGGTCAGCAGGTAATGAAAAATCAAACTTTTATTTAATTGTATATTCATCCAAATATATAAAGCAGGCATAGTATAACGTATTTTTTGGATTTTATAACCCGTATATTTTACTTTTATGAAATTTTAGGGTCACTACCCGGTGCAAACTCTACACATGATAAAAAGACTTTTCCTAAGATACAGGTAATCATCATTTTTTATAAACTTTGATGTAAACTTTTTGTAATGTTTTATAATGTTTCATGTTACGTGTCAAATTTTGAAACATCCTTTGAACAAAATGTTATACGAAAATGTGTTCTAAATTCTATAAAGTGATATTATTTCAAAGTACCTGAACTATGTTAAATCTTTGATTTAGAGTTTTTTTAATAATTCTGCTGTTGTTTTGTATTTACATGAACTTTAAGATTGTGGGATATAAAGGACGTGCCGTAGTAGTAGTGTCATGTGTCACCGTTGACCCCCCTTATCGCCCACATCCACATAATCTTGTTGGCAAAGAAGGATGTAAAAAAGGAGTGTGTACTTTAGAAATTTGTAAGTCCTGTCTATGAATTCCTTGATCCAATAACAAAAATAAGGTTGCTGTTAAACTTTAGAAATTAAAAATCAAAAACAAAAACACTATAAAACCTGTTATAAAAACACATATGTATAACACTATATTTATTTGTTCTTTTTGTTTTATAGCAAATGAGGATATGACGTGCGAATTTAGTAATTTGGGTATACAATGTGTCAAAAAGAAAGATATTGAAGATAGTTTACGAGTACGAGAAGAAATTCGGGTTGATCCCTTTCGCAGTAAGATATTCAACTTATCTTACACTGTTCCATTTAAAATTTACAATGTATAAAAGGGAATCCGAAATTCTAATCTTTTTATGTGTTCTCTGTATCTCTCTTATAGCTGGCTTTGGTCACAAAACACAACCTGGCTCAATAGATTTAAATGCCGTTCGTCTATGTTTTCAAGTTTTCCTTCAAGGTATTTTAGTATTAAGATTTTACATATATATGTTTTCGTCAATATAAAAAATTAACAGCATCTTAAAATTAGACGTATGCCATAATATGTATATATACACACATAAAAGACTTATTCTGGTTTAAATATTTTTTTAATCAAAGGTCCAGAAAGAGGACAGTTTAAACTCCCTGTAAAAGCCGTAGTTTCAGAACCTATTTATGACAAAAGTAAGGAGAAAAATTTCAAATACCCATATATAATATCTCATCTACAGATTTTTATTGACAGTTTGTACTTTATACAATTACTTCTTAATGTTGGTTTTTTCTCTCTATAAAACAAACAGAGGCAATCAGTGACTTGACTATAATGAAATTATCTGACTGCTCAAGTCCTGTAATTGGTAACAAGGAGATTATTTTACTTTGTGACAAAGTCTCAAAAGGTAAGTACACATATTACATATATGTATAACACAATTTTAAATGCTAAGTAGTGCACCAAACGTGAATATAATATAGCAATAAAGTTTTTCTTGAATTTACATAACTTGATCCTTGATCTAAGTTCTTGGTTGCATCTCTTGATACATGTATGTAATTTTTTTTTGAATAGATGATATTGAAGTTCGTTTTTTCGAAGAAACAAATGATGGTGTGTTAATGTGGGAAGCGTTTGGTGACTTTCAACCGTCCGATGTCCATAAACAGTTCGCTATTTCCTTCCGTACTCCCCAGTATCATCAACTGGAGGTATGTATTATGTATTATTATGTGCTATGAACTTTTATCTAACAATGGTTTATTATATTGCCGTATTTTGAATTTATTTATTTTGTAGAATGTGTTTTGTGATTTTTCTTGCATAACATTAGATAATGGTCGTAATTTAATAGTAAACGAAAAGTTTTAAATTTGTATTTTTGTGTAAATAGATTGATGCTCCTCGTCGCGTCCAAGTTCAACTACGATGTCCCTCCAAAGATACAGTGTCCTTACCTCGACCCTTTGATTTCATACCCTTACACACAGGTAAATTCAACTTGAAGGCTTACAATCTTCTAAGTAGTGTTGACTCTGCACATAATGTGTTTGAAGATCAGAAAATGGATTCTGAAGAACAAGGAACGGTAGAAGGATCATCTGCTGTTCCTACACAACCAAATAATTTTGAAAATGTTTTTGACAATGAAGATGCTTATAAAGTGTTGAATGAATTTTTGGTCAATGTGGTTAGTGGTAATAATAACAACAACATTAGTAATAATAATAATGATAATAATAATGGAGGAGATCAAACAAATAGTGCTGGTGGATTGGTAGATGGCTCAACAGTTATGACTGTTAATGCCAGCACAAATCTTGAAGAAGATTTTTATGGAAGTTTTGAAATGGCTATGAAAAATCCTGTCATTGATGATCAAGACCATATCACAATTGGATCAGGAGCTGTAATGGCTTCTTCCAACGGAAATCTAAGTTTGGAACCACAACAGAATCTAAATGTAATGATTCAATCTGATCAAAATCAAAATGAAATTTTATCGCAGTATCCAAATCAAAATTTAAATACAGTGAATCAAGATCAACAACAACAACAACAATTCCTTACTCAGATGAATTTGAATCAAGAGAATGGAGGAAATATGGAGGAAAAGATGAATACTATAACAGATAATATGAATGTTGGTAGTGACAATCAGGAAATCACTTCAATGATTGTGCAAAGAAATAATAATAATACAGATACTAATTCAGTTCCACCACGACCACCCAAAGTTAAACCAAATATTAACACTATTAGAAATGAATCTCCTCCTCCACCTATCCCTAAAAGAACACGAAAACAAAAAGATTCATTCTTCAAATCCCTCTTTTCACCCAAAAGTCCTAAAACTAGTCCTACGAAAAGTAATAAAAATAAGAATAAGTCAGGAAGTAAACCAAGTAGTCCAACAAGTCCAAGTAGTAAGGTTAGTAGTACTAGTGCTCTTACAATGATGGATCAAGATGCAAGTCTTGAATGTGTTGAACAATTTGCATTGTATGTGGACAGTGGACATGATATACCCAAGGCAAAGATTGAAGAATTTTATGAGTAGGGCAGGCTTGTGTAAAATATTTCTATTTATACTAAAATAACATTGTACCACAGTGTGCATTGCTCTCTATATTCTCTATATTAATCTTTTAGTTGGGTTTAACTTGATTAAACCAAACATAATATATTATATATACTTTACATTAAAAGCACATAATTGTGTGTATCTTACATTTAACAATATATTTATAAATATGTAAATGAATCATGATGATTCTTATAGTTGCTTACGGACGTATACACAAAGGTGTAGTCCCTATACATACATGCAAGTTTGTATATATATAAGGCATATTTTACTAACATTTCTAGTCTTTATCATTAAATTCATCCTATTATGTATGTGCAATTTTCTAGTCCAAATGTATGTGTGTACATACATCCGATTCAAATAGGAACTGAAAAATATTGTTATACACGCACTATTTAATTAAAAAGTTTATGAAGAAAAATTATAATTATTGTTGAGTAATATGATAATGTTAATAGGAATAACTATATATTATATTAATATATTATTATGTATTTTGAGCATGAGGAAATTTTTGTGTGTGATTGAATGATTGAAACAGGTTCTACCTACAGTGCTAGCTAACTGAAACAGCAGTTTATATTTTGAGCACAAACAAGAGAAAGTCTTACCTGAAGAAAGTTATAAGCTAAATATCGAGAATAGAGAAAGTGCATTGTTTCCGTTGTAGGATTCGTTATGGAAAATATCTGTAAAGTTGTTTGTCGCTCATTGCAAGCCATTTTACTGTTTAGTGAATATTTTACGACTCTTCTGCTTCTAGTCAATTTTTGATTCTAATCAACGAAAGAATTCATGTACAGTATTTACAAAATGTTAACTTCTGTCACAAAGTCTAGTCACAATTTTCAACCTTTGTAATAAGCTATATTATTTTACAGCTGTTTACTTTTTGAGTTTTTTAGGTTTTAGTTTATTCAGTCGAATATATAATAGGCAGGAGTATGTGTATATGGACTTATGTATATATGAGAAAAATGAGACAATCGGAAAAAAGAGAGAAAAGTAATCTAATAGGTAGGTATGAAAAATTGTTACCCTTGTAGAACAAGAGAAATGAGAGCTTTAGAAATAATACCAAAGTAATTGTTAAGGCTTTTAGATATGAATCCAAAATAGTAATAAGTATTATTGTTATTTATGCACCTGCAGAAAAGTGTTTTGTGAAAACACTAGAGACAATGAAATACATTTAATATTTACCATTTACCATGCCATGTTGACTGTGAGTTATAATATTTTGACTCAAATATATGTTTCTGAATTACATATATGCGTAAAGTAAAATACGTTTTATCTAAAAATAATATCGGTATATATAAATTGAACAATGTTGTTATAAAAATGAAAGATTTTTAGAACATATTATGTTATGTACTTTTTGTAGATTTCAAATATTGTTATAATACGATTCGTACCTCTAATACACGGAACCTATATTGTAAAAAATTGACACTTGAAATTGAAATTCTCTGCAACAAGTACATTTTGACCGTAAAAAATCATTTACAATTTGTGTATGTGTAATGTGTATAGGTTATGAGTTGTGCAGGTTGTTTGAATTATAGTCTCGATATTTTATTTGGTACCTCTACTGATTCTAAAAATGACTAAAAATATTCGAAAATGTTATTTGTGTGTACACTTATACATAATTGCGTGTTAAACTTGAAAACGTATATTTCTGATTTAAAGAGTCACAACTGAAGAGAAAGAGGACCATTAAGACAAATAATTCCTCAGCAATGGCTGATTATTTCAATCACGTCATTCAACAGCAGCAGCATCAACAGCAACCGCAACCCATTTGTTCTCCAAATTATCCAACTAACCCTTCTCCTGAATATAAACGTAATTATTTTATGATTTTCTTTTTATTCGTATCATTTTATAGTCATACTATTTTTTATTTGCTTTCTATCCTTTCTTATCATTTATCTATAACATAACCTCTCTCTCTATCTTTCTCTCTCAAAAACGCTTTTTTTTGGTTACGGGTTGCGGGTACAATATTTTTAGTATTTCCTGTTCAAGTTTAAAACATGCATATTAAGTTT
Source organism: Sminthurinus aureus (assembly GCA_034698265.1). Taxonomy (NCBI): domain Eukaryota; kingdom Metazoa; phylum Arthropoda; class Collembola; order Symphypleona; family Katiannidae; genus Sminthurinus; species Sminthurinus aureus. The sequence continues at coordinate 41,791 of JAQGBH010000698.1, forward strand.
AAGCAAATTTGTTTTGATCCAACGATGCTGTGTTGGTAGTTGGTAGTGGTCGCTCTTGGGTGGTACTGAATTTAGTTTAATTTCATGGTATAATATATGTGTAATTTTGTTGCAGTCGTACTTTCACTACAAAGAAGAAAGTTATATGTATATTATATACATACATAAGTGTGTACATGTACATGTGTACTATGTATCGAGGTGTTTACTTTGTTTTAATGCGTCACATTCTTACCGTTATCCCATTTTAAATTGCTTTGAAGGAAGTTGAGACTAAGAATATTTCATGTACACAAGTCATCAAATATCAAAGCTGGTCGCAGCACAGATGTTATGTAATGTTCAATCAGTAACTAGACACTTTTATAATTTTCACCTATATTATATCAGTACGTACTTGCCATTCATACTTGTTTTCAAGTCATAAGCTCCAGAATTTATAGTTTGTACTGAACTCATTATCATTATTGTACTTGTCATGTATGGTAATTAAGTATGCTTGGAAAAATTACGATAAATAGAAGGAGCAAATTATGTACCAGTATCTATATTTTGATTCTTCTTATGCCAATAGAAAATAATAAATGTGTAATCTATATTTTAGTTTATTTTATGGTACTTTTGGAAATTGCTCCGTTATATCGTTATATACTCGCACAACATCCAAGAAGCAAGAAGCACTACATAACGATATGAGCTCTCCTCCACTGTAAACTGTAATCTTAAATACGCTTATAGTATACACGATTAGGTATAACATAAGTACTTAATTAATTTGAGTGTGTTCAAGTCAACTTTTGCTTTTTATCATGTCATTTAGTTGACGAGCTCAAAAGCAAATGAATTCTAAACTATCGCTTTTATTATATATTACATTTTACTAAGTACACGTATGAAAAGTAAGAGAAGTTATTGGGCATCGAAAATAAATTAATTTGGCTAAGTGTTAAATACTCTTTTCTTTTGCTTTCATTTTATTGGTAATGTTGACGTAAAATTACAAAGAAATTTCTTGTGTTTTAAGTACACACAAGAATTATAGTATTTTGAACTGAATCTCCAGTTGATTATTGAACGCAAAACAAGTATGAAAAAGATACTATATGGGTCAAATTTACAAAATTCTTCTTATTTATTACAATATACATGAATTTACTATGATTTTTAATGGTTGACAATAAAATAAATAAATTCCAAAAAAAAAAACATTTAAAAAAAACAATACTCATACATGTATTTGGGGCTTGGTGATTTCCTCACATTTTGATGGACATATATGTGGTGAGTTTTCATAGCTTTTTGTATTCTTGTCATTTGCTGTCTATATTGAAATTCTTCATAAATGGGGCTTATTTAATGTTTAAATGCTTTCTCTGCTCTCGCCATTCTCTGTATTACGCATTGTTCATATTTTTAATAATGTCTTTATCAAAATTATAATTAGATTTTCTACTACGTTGTACTATGTATTATGCAGCATAATGCATATATATATATATCATAGTATACATACATTCTCTCTGCTTTCATCTTTCTACTTAAAACTTTCTGGGTTTCTTTCACATTTTCCCGTTTCCGTTTATCATAAATTATGGTTATTATTACATTATAGTTCAGATAACGTTCACCTATAAGATTGAATTTTGCCCATGATTTTGAACAAAATAATTATTAAAATTAAAGCAGATCTACAGCACCTTCCTCAGCAACAACAACCGGGTCCATCACCTCTCTCTCACAATATTCCTCATCCTATTCATGGTATCAAAGAAGAAGTTCCACAATGGAATTGGTGAGTAATGTTGTACTAGTTTTCGTATATTTGTTTGATGCACCTTTTACTCCCTTTAAATTTCTTTTGATACACTATACCGATTTTGTTTTACTATTATTAACAATAGTTAACAATATTACTGTGGGTTTTAGGATTTCACCGACAGCAACTTCAGGTGGTACAGTGATAGGTCAGCATTCCCCAAGTCCACATCAACAACAGCAACAACAACCGCAGACAATGGGTGGCTATAATAACAATCAAGAGTCGTGCAATATGGACAACATTAGTTTACCTAATCTCAGTGATGTCAATCTTAGTCTTTTAGATAATCATCTCAGTGAAAACATTAGTGGCCTTAATTTACTCGACGACGTTCAACAGGTAAGTCGGCATCCACACCTCGCACACCACTACCTCTCACATCAGCCTAATCAAATATTTTAAAACACTATACTCTATTTCGGATTTCGGACTATTTATATTCTACACTAACCACTAACATGTTTAAGCAACTAATATGGTTATTACTATATATTATGTAGTTATCACATCTGTACTATATATAACTTTTATCCTCTTTATATATTATACATAGTATGTACTACATATGTACTCTAGAATTTTTAACGAAATGAACTTTTGTTTAGCAAGGATACTTCTATGTAGACACAAAAATCTTTTGA
>JAQGBH010000699.1:0-44249 GCA_034698265.1 Sminthurinus aureus
GGAACAATATGACGGGGTGCTGACTTAAATTTTCTCAAAACATGTAAATTTGACGCTCTCTACTCTACACTCTACACTCTAGAGTCTACATTGTACAGGTAAAAGAAGAACAAGTAAATAACCTGGTTTGAAAAACAAATGTCTTTGCGCGCAAAAAAAAACATAATGAATGATGATTTGAAGCAGAGTTAAAGTCATTCAGAGAACAGAGAGAGAGAGGACAGAATACGATACAATACAATAATGCAAGAAAGAAAACTAAAGACATGGCACAGGATGTATCCTTGTATAAATAATATTATAATGATAGTACCACTTTAAAATACATGGGTTTGGGACTTATATAAGGACTACGGACTACAGCATACAGACAGAGAGAAGGAGAGAGACAGCTTAAAACCTTTGTAAGGTAACAGTTGGTATCAAGTCTCAAGACAAGTCGGACCAGACCAGAATAAACAGAGAAAAGTCAAGACAAGACGAGGAGAAGCACATACCATATAAATATATATGTATGTATGTAATAATATCATGTAAGTTATACATGATACATAATACATAATACATAATACATTTTTTTAATATATAAATATAGATAGACAAATGCACATAAAAAATAATACATGTGTGTATTCATAGGTATGTGTGTATTATGCATAATGTATAGTGTATAATGTGTAGATTGTAGATTGTTCATATATATACACGAGTATTTTGCCAAGAGGTGAAAACAGGAAAGACGAGTTTTGGTTTTTTATGATTCTGGTTTTATCCCCACCCAACAACAACAATCAGAAGAGAATGTTCAGAATGTTCTTTTTCTTCTTCTTCTTCTTCTACTTCTTTCTTTCTCTATCTCTTTACTCTTTACTCTTAACTGCACTGGCTATGCATACCACTCTCCATTCTACCGCTGTAGTCTGCACTCTGTATTAATCGTTGGAAATAAAGTTTACGTGATTTGAATATTTAATTAAATCCTGTCTGGACTTATGTAGTCGATGTATATCTATATTATTATTATATATTCTGACTTTTGTATGGATTATATTTTATGTATTTCATATCAGTTCAGTGTACATTGTACATGTGGACTTAAGCTTTTGGATTTGGATTTAGATTTAGATTCGCTCTCGGAGTTTTGTTACAATTTAGAACGTTGTTGTAAAAGTTGATACCAAAATACAAAAAAACTACTAGATGGAAATGAAATGGAAATAAGAGGGACGGAAAGAGAAAAAGGGAAAAAAACGGAAATGGTTCGCGTTATCGACAGAGAATCTCTACCTGGGCAATATTTATGATGATAAATTTTTATTCTTAATTACATTACGAGAGGGCATGTAACACGGTTTCTTGATCCTCTCCACAGGTTATAATTATATGTAATAGGTAGATAATAATATAAAAGAATAATAATAACGATCATGACCATGATTATGATTATTATTATTATTCTTTTATTTATATTATTATCACTAGAAGCATCATAATATCAGGATCAGTATCATTATCATTATTGTCATTTTACTTTAGTCGCTATCAGTCTTTTGCTGTTTCTATAATATTACTTTAGGTTGTCCGTCCGTTCGTCTTGGTCGGTTTATTGTCTGTCAATGGCTTTTGTCTTCCATGCTCCATGCTCCATACCTACATACTACATACGTATGGGTACTGGGTACATGTATAAAATGAGAAAAAAAAGGAAATGTAAAAAACACGTAATATTCATTAAAAAATTTCACATATGTCCGTAGTCCGTACATAATGCATCATAATATTTCAAAAAGGCATCAAAGGATAATGGCCACATTACAGTACATTTCATTTTACTATTTTACTTTTCATGTACATGTCGCTATGCTGTCTTCTCTTTCTTCTCCTCCTCCTCCTCCTTCTTCTTCTCTTCTTGGTTTATCGTTTTGCTAACCAGCTAATTAAAACACGTATAATGTACGATGAGTGAATGGCATAGATAAGTACCTTGTTTGGTGAAAACTCGTTATTACCCGTAGAACAGAACCTTTTCAAATTTCAAAAACTCAAAGCTCAAAGCTCAAAGCTGCTATAACATTAATTGACTGAAGACCAAGACGAAAATGAAAATCAAGATTGAGAACTAAGATCACAAGACGGTCACAAGTCACAAGTGCATAAAAGCATTCTTGTACCTTGTACAGGATTTCTGCAAACTGCGAACAGAGTTGAATAATTTCCAAAAAATATATAATATGGCTACACCACACCATGCAATATAAATTATGATATGCTATACTCTATACGCTATACAATCCACATTAAAATTTAAATTCAATCCAACATTAAACCTTCAAAAACTAAATCTGAGCCATGAAACTTTTGCTATATCATAAATTTTAAATAATATATTACATTCATTTTACAATTATTTCCAATAACATAAAACATGTTCAATCTATGTAAAAATTCTCCTTGTATAGGTGTTGATTAATTAAAATTTTAATTAGTTGTTAAATCTTAACACTCCATTATCCATAATTCATGATATTTATGAGGATGTTCTATACACTAAACTACTAAACACCATACACTTACACTATACTTTATATTTTGTATTGTTAAATACAGTTCAAAAAAAGAAAGCAAAGTAAAAAGTGCACCGCATTATGCTATTCTCAATTCTATTGTAATGTTGTTTTTTCTTTTGGCTCATAATTTTTTAACGACTTGAACGCTCCTGATAACTTTTTCCACTTGAAAGGCTTTATATTTTACTTATGTACATACACACAGAATACAGATTACAATTCAAGATCCTGTCAGTTGTCAGTAGTTGGTAGTTGATTTTATGCATAAACGTAGAATGTAGAATGAAGAATAAGACAACGAGGTTGAAATTGCCTCGAGACTCGAGACACAAATTCAGTTTTCAGTGAGAACTTTTCCTAAACTGTAAATTGTAAATAATTATTGTATATAGAAAAGAGACAATATTATCAAACGGAAGTGTTTTTTTTCTAATTACTAGTAGTTTCTCAATAGTTAATTTTCATGTAGTGCCAAACAATAGAATAAATACTACCTGTTTTTGCCACTCAACCAAACTCAAGAATTTGAAAAGATGTGACTACTGAATTTACTCTAGAGTCTTAAGTAAAAATTGCATGCATGAACAATGAACAATGAACATAATACAAAATCCGACAAGGGGGAAAAAACACAATGTTACAAAAGGATAACAAAGTTAATCACGGACGTTTACAACTGTATCTATATCGATTACACTACATAGATAACAATAATACGACCTGGCCGTCATCATCGTCGTCCGACAGACAACATCTACAATCTACATTCTACATGTTTGTGTACATATGTACGAATTACAAATGTAGCTCCTCTTTACTCTCAACTCTCAAAGCTTAACTTACTTAATTGGTTTAATTGTATGATTTAATGACAGGTTGTAAATCCCTTTTTACACATATTTTATTGCCTACAGGAAACATTTGAACTTGAAGAAAACGTCAAACGTCTATACTCTATACATATCATCTACAATCTACACTCCAAACTCGACACTCGACACATTTATACATAGTTTTTTAAAAGATGTTACAAAACTGGATCAGGAATTGTACACGAGTACAGGAGTGCTAGTCTGGATTCTGTATTCCCTATACATAAAAGTCAGTCATACAACATAAAAGTATGAGTTACAGTAATACATTATATATTATATTATTATTATTATTATTATAGATATCTTGGAACAATCGGCTCAACAAGCGTCAAAAAGATAAAATATAAGATGTTAAAACTCTGCTCAGAACTCAGAAGAAGGCAGCGAGCACAGATAGATAAACAGACAGGCAGACAGAGGAAAGAGAACAGAACACCGAGATGGAACGAAAAGGAAATAATTTTACATTTTACATATCTTATTACTGAGCAAGTACAAGTACAAGACAAGACAATACAATAATATATAAACATTCAACATGTAATAAAAAAAATCATGTATGGAGTATAGAGTTACAATTTACAAGTACTTACTTACATAACATATACTCGTACGAGTTGTAAGTAGTAATAACAAGTACTGACAGTTCCAAGAACTTTTCTTACAAACATTTTAAATTATTAAACACTTGAAAAGTTTAACATTTTATGTGGTATGTTTTACATTTTACACAATGACTTTGAATGATAATCTCATTTAACAATAATAATAATTGTTTATATTTTATATTAAACACTGGAAAAAATTGCACATGTATAGACTATAGAAGAAGGCTTGTTTTAAGAAGCAACTTTACCCAAGAAGAAGAGAGAATCCAGCGTGTTGATTTGTGAATTGTAATGGTTGAAGTGTTGAAAACGATGATACGGCAACGAAGAAGATGTTTCATGATGATTTTTAGAGTTTTGTAAAGAGCACGGTATGAAGTTCCTACAGGTAGTTCTCCAAATACACAGACAATCAAAACACACGATCATTTCAAAAACTATACAGATAATCAGGAAGAAATGACAATAGATAAAGAACAACAGATAAACTGAAGGAATCCATCAGCTTTATTATATATCGATGTTATAACATTTAAGTACTCAAACTTCAACTGCAGTAGCAAGTTGTGCGAGTACATGTTATATTATTTCTGTCATGTTCTATTCTGTTTTCGTAGTTTGTAGATCTGCTCATGTTTGTTGAATTCACGTTTATTTTAATTGTCAAACAGAAAAAAAATCAAATGATTTTTTTTGTCCATTTGTATTTTTTGTGAAAAAACGTAGGAACTCTATACCTCGCTATTCGCTCACTCTATATATTTGTAAAAATAAATGAGAATCCTCCGTCAGTGTGTTTCTCTCTCCTGTAGTATCTTGTTCTCTCGGTATGTTGTATCTTGTTTTTTGGTTGGTTCTGTTGTGTTGTTTGTTGTATATTTTCACTTCTATTCGGGAAAAACCATCTGCTCCATGCTCCTTGCTGCTGATACTACTACTATTACTACTACTACTGCTCTCTCGTCATCGTGGTCGTTTTGTTTTTTTTTCTCTCTTCTCCGGAGAAGTTTTTTTTTGCTGCCTTTTCTTTCATTATATTCTAAAACCCAATCCAATCATCATCAACTTGATGCTTGATGTTTTTATCCCATTGTTTTGTTAGATTTTTTATTCACTTTCTCTTCTATATATGCTATGCTATGTTATGTTCTCTCTATCCTCTAGTTCATAGATCCTCTAGTTCATAGATCCTAGCCATATCCATCTCAATATTACTCTTTACCCTGTTAGTAAAAGACTCTCATATTATATTATTATTATTTTTTGCTTTGTTTTTTCCCCGTTTTTTTACACTCTAAGAGTAAGTAAGAGCAAGTTCAGAGATATTTTGGGTATGCAAGGATACACACACACAAATTTTAAGAGAGTTTGACGGAGAGTCGGCTCCTCTCCAGTCACTAGTCAACCTGAGAAGTTTTTTTTTACTCTAAAAACGGGGTTGCCAGTTCATTTCAACAATGGGAAAAAATTAAAAAGCGTTATCAAGTAGTTTCTATTTTCTATTGTACTCCTATTATTATTATTACCGCTACCATTACATAATATTTCATCACAACCTAACTTTAATTTTGTGGTTTGGTTTTGTGGACGGACCACGGACGGTCTGTCGGATCGTCCCTTTTGATTGTTTTACTTAATTCACAAATTCTCTACACTTTAAAGTCCTCCAATAATTTTAAACGGCAGTATAATATACATTCATCCTGAATACAGTTGGCATATTTTTTAAACCGCAAACTTTTTAATACACTTTACAGAAAAACGTTTGAAAAATAGGCAAAAAAAATACAAGTTACAATAAGATATCATAATAAAAATGGTTAAAAATTCCAACAAAATTTCAGCAAACTCTGGTTTTTCTCATATAAAAACAAAACACAAGAGCCGCAAAAATTAAGTGGAATAAATAATAAACAATTATTATACACTAACACATTAACAAAGTTCGCTGTAAACTAAACACCACAATTTAATTTTTATAAATAACATTTCTAAAGAAGAAAATGAAAAGTCAACTGTCTAACATTTCAGGTTTCAAGTATAATAATAATATACTAGTACTCTCTGATACACAGACATATTTATAATTTATATAAATAAATGTAATGTCCTCATTTGGGTAAAGGTGTTTTACCTCACAATCAGTTTCAAAATGTAATACAAAACAAAGCAACTTTACTTGTTCACTAGTACTATACATATTTTATACCATAATATTTTTACAAGGACTGTTTCCTTTTTTGTAGCTAAGAACAATTGCAATAACAATAAAAATCATTACATAACATGTTATATTAAGTAACAATTTTGAAAACTTTAGTAGATACTAGATACAGAATAATACATAATGTGATATGTGATACTATAGAGAAAAAGTACAACTAATAACTAATCCATTATGGGATTACACAGATAACAGTGAACAAGAACATAAATCAGTAATCACACAATCTGCAAATTGGAAGAAAAACGAGTATTTAGTGAAAGTTTTCTCTCTCTCAAATAAAGCAAAACAAACATATTTCATATTTCACAACAACTACAGAAACACCAAACACAAATCACATAATATTATGTAGCCTTATTTTTTGTATAGTAAATCTCCTTACAAAATATAATCCAATAAAGCAATTGGATACTGACTAGACTATAACTGTATGTATGATGTATAGTGTAACACAATGTGTACGGTGTATGGACTAAAACGGATAATCTCTTTTGTTGCAGTTTCCTAATCTACCAACCAACGAAGCAACCAATCTACCTCTGAGTTGTAAGTACTATGAAAAATTGTTCAATTGAAAAAGAAGAAGAGAAGAAGTCTTACAGTAATAATAGTATCAAATTTAATAGTATAAAAAAATGAACAAGGAAAAGAGAAAAGTTTTACTTGCACCACAGTGATGTTCTCCTCTGTTTGATTTTCACTCCATGTATACATGTATCTATTTGCTGAGTTCATGCTCAAATATAATAAATCAATGGAGTGTGACTCCATTGAAAAATTTTCAAAGTGTGAAAAGAGAGAAAAAAAGGAAGAAAGTAAGTATCCCACAATTTTTTTTTACCTGAAAACCCTTACCTTTGTAGTTTGTAGTGTTATGTTACACACACACACACATACACAAGACAAACTTATTACACAGATATCCACAAACTCTAAACTCCAAGCTCCAAACTAAAAAAATGTGGGCATACATACATACAAACATGTATGTAGTATGTATGATTTGTTACATCATGACGATATGGAGTGACGCCGACATCCAAATATCCACATATGGATCCTCTTGATTTCAGTCTCTATCCTCTACTATACATCTTTTCCTCCCTTCATCATGATGGACTAAATATGTAAAATATACACTCAATCTCCCTCTCTTTCCCGTTCCGCTTTCTTTTCTCGTTCCGGGTAAACCAAAATTTGAAAATGCAAAAGAGTTAAACTTGGAAATTGGAAATGAATTTGAAAAAAAAAACATAACTGTATTACTTCTTATTTCTCTCGCTTCACCTTTCTCTTCAAAAGTTTTTTCATTTCTTTTTCTTCTGTTTTCTTGATTTTGATGTACATTTTATGATTTTATCTGATTTTATTTTAAGCACTGTATTTATATTTTTATACTCTTTATTTCGATCTTAATGCGTCGGCTTATAGTTTTTGTTTGTAGGAAAAAAAATTACACTAGCAGACTCTTAATTTATAAGCATATATATTTGTCACAAAGTTGAAAATATGATGTAATTGGTTAGTTTAAGATAAAAAGTACTGCCTTTTTTTTTAAAATTTTCTTTGAATATATGTAATTAGTATCTTGTGTACTACAGAGGATTGATAGTAGTTTTCTTCTTTCTTCGTTTTTTTTAACACTCTGTGAGTCTGAGAGTGTTGCTAGTTGTACATCCCCTCTCGTCTTTTTAATCGATACTCTTCTCTCTATTGTACGATATGTTGAACTGATACTGTACTGAGAAAGCGTGTGTAATGATGTGGATTTTTGTGTATTGTAAAATCAACAGCAATAGAAGAAAAAAAACAAATGGAGGCTGAGTCTCACAAAAAAAAAATTCAAAGCGTATGTATTCTTTAAAACTTTTATATTAAATATAATGTATAGATTTTGAATAATATCGTCTTTACTCTCTAATATTCACTTGCTATTAAAAAAAATTAATTTAAATAATTAATAACACTGGTTTTTTTTTAATATTTTATTTCATTAAGACGAAATCAAGTATTCTTTGATTAAAAAATTATTATTTTTTTTTGTTTTTTTGTTTTTGAAAAAATCTTTATATTTGATGTTTTTTTTTTCAGGTAGATTAAAAGGAATATCTTGTTTCTTGATGATATTGTTGAAAAGGTCTGTTGAGATTCAAATTATTATAGAAATAATAATAATTATTATTAGTATTAATATTTGATATTATTTTGAAAATGAATTAAATTTTTGAAGAACAAATTTTAAAATAATTTGTTGTTTTGTGTGTATTCTGTTTCTTTAGAATAATGTTTAATTTTTAATGCTAAACAACATGATGAATGAGGATGAGGAATGACGATGAGTAGCAATTAGAGGAAGATGAGGGTAAAAAAGTTGGATTGCTAATGAAGAAGATTGAAAAGTTGACTGGACTGGACTGGAGTGGACTGTTACAATCTTTTTCATTTCTTGGTTGGTCTGTCCGTCGACTATATATCTATCTATCTATTATCTATCTATCTATCTTTCAAAGTAATCGTCTAACCATCCAACAACAACAATCGACCAACCCACCGAGCACCAACTAACCACTTGACTTGACTACTGAGCGTGGATTATATAATTGTAGCCATGCAAGTTGTATAATGCTTCATGTACATGTTATGTACATATACAAAATCCGCCAAAGGTGTTGTTGTTGGTTAATTGTTGTTGGAGACTCGAGACTCATGGCAATTGTGGTTTGGTTTCACCCCAACTGCAACACTATAATATTATTTTATATTTTATTTTATTTTATTATATATATAAATATGTGTATATTCAGAAGCACACACACATACACACAGACAAATATACAAACACACACACACACACAAATGAATCGTCTTGGTCTTTTTGGTTTGGTTTTGTTCGGTCAGTTGGTTGGTCGGAGTAGTTAGTTAGTTGTTGGTGCTTCTTCCAACTCAAAAATATTTTGGTGTGCGGACGCTGATGATGATGGTGGTTGTGGTGATCGTGGGCCGTGAAACGAACAGGCGGGTGTATAATAATATAATATAATATCTATCTAACTATCTCTCTTTATCTGTCTATATTTATATATATATTATATATTATATGGATACGTAACCATCAAGTTGTTTCTTGTTCGTATTCATCGTCGTTTTCTTTTTCTTCTTCTTCTTCTTCTTATTGCACTGGTGCTGGTGGACAATACAATAGCAACAACTAGTTGGACAACCAAGGGAGACGACGGCAATATACATGTAGATTGTGTGAGTGCACATCTACATCCATATATGTATATTTATGTATTATGTCTAACGTCTAATGTAATGTAATATATTATATTCTAAACACACTCACATATATGTACACATGTGAACGTTAAATGAACACGAGCTCTGCCTCTCTTTTTACATGTAGAATGTAGAATGGAAAATGTAGATTTGGAGATATATATAATATGAATGCCCAAAAACATGTTCATGTTTGTGGCCAAACTGGTTTTCTCGTCTTGGATTTGGATTTGAATTTGAATTAAGCACACTTGAACCTCCACACCAACTTTAGCTCTTGGTTTATTTACCATGTATAATAACCATTGAATGTGAAGGAACGTTTACAGTTTACAGTTTACACATATCAAAGTATCTATATTCTATACATATGTATGTAGACACACACACTCACACACTCGATTCAATTCAATTCAATTCAACTCACATCATGTATATTCTATATTCTATATTTTATATTCTACATAGAATATAGAATATGATAATGTTTTAGCCAGGCAGGCAGGCAGGCAGGCAGGCAGACAGGAATATGTGTACAAATTTCTTCTTTGTAGGAGAGATTGAGAATTGAGAATGGCCAAAAAGAAGTTGAAGAAGTGGAAGAAGATACTGTACAATGATGGAGAGTGAGACACCAGCCACAACAACATCAACAACAACAACAATAACCAGAAGAAGAAAACACAGCACAGAACAAAACCCACTCACACACATGAGGATTGAGTAAAAAAAACGAAAGAAATTACGAAGAAGACGAAGAAGATACAACTGCAACAACAGAAGAAGATTTTCTGACTTGACTACCAGGACCAAGATCCAGAACCAGAATCCTGACGAAGCCCAAGGAAAATTCTAAGACAAAGTTCAAGTTGAAGACGCTGAAAAAGCCGAAGAACAACTCTCTCTCTCTCTCTCTCTCTCTCTCTCTCTATCTTGTACTCTTACAGAGTCAAAAAGACTCTGAAGACTCTGAAGACGGATCAAGACGAAGACAAAATCGAAGGCGAGAGAGTATGTGGAGAAGGATAGAATGGGACGCTAGAACTTGGAATAAAGCTTATGAGAGAGTGTACGATTGGATTTAGAATGTAGAATGTAGAATGTGGATACTTCCAAGTTAATGTAAAAACTACTACTACAACAACAAGTCTGCCAAGTTAATACATACCCCCAGAAGAACAAATGTACTGACTGAGTACTCAGTGCTGAGTACTTATATTTGGATAGAGAAATGATATGTATGCATGTACGTATGTATGTATAATATCATTATTTAGTCATACTTTTACCCGAAATCCTCTCTCTTTCCTTCTTTCTATGGATATGCCTATTAATTACACGTAGTTTTTTCCCTTTCCAACTTTATATTATGCGTGTGTGTACAACACAAAGGCATAAAAACAATGCATGAATGTGTGTATATATGAGGACAACGTTGAGTATTATTATTATTACATGCACAATGTACAACGTACATTGTACATTGTACAGAACAACATCCACATAACCACATGAGTAAGTATTCCTATTCGTATTCCTATTTCCATCCATCCATCTATTCCTTCCCTGTCGACTTGAGCTTGCTGTTCATGAATTAAAATTCGAGGGGGGTTCCATGCAGAGAGAGAGAGAGAGAGAGAACGAGCGAGCTCAGAAAGGGTTAAAATAGTTTTCGGTTGGAGAGAAACAGAGAGCGAGTGCAACAGAGAGAGAGAGAGAGAAAGAGAGAAGGGAGAAAAAATAAAAGTTTCTTGTAGAAAAACTCCACCCACGGAAAATATTGGGTACGCCAATGGCTAGGCGAACCACACCCCGAACCAACTCGACATTTTTTTTTTATTTTTCCAGGTTTTTTTTTTCTCTCTTGTGCTTCTTCCACTTCTATCCATCCTCATATCTATCGCCTATCCTATTCCTATTCCCTCCTGTACTCCTCCGCTCAATCTCACTATTCTCCATGCAATTCTTTTTCTAAATTTTCCCCATCATTTTTTTCCACATCTCTCTTGCCGTTTCTGTTTCTCTTGCTTTTAGCTAGTTTTTTAGTCCTATTCCAATCTGCCTGACGACGAGTACAAATATGTGTACGATGTACGATATACGTCTAATGTAATGAGAACGACGACGACGACGTTGAGGACGACTGTAAGTGTGTACTCTACAGAAATATTCAAATTTCAACGGGTTGTTCCTACAGAGACTCAATCCTCAATCCTGTTTGAGTACTTATTCTTATTTGTCTACCCTCTCTTCTTTTTCTACCACCATTTCTTCTTCCACTTCCACTTCTTCTTCTTCTTCTTCTTCTTTGAAGACATTTTCAAAGGTTTGGTTCTTTCTAAGAGACTTTTTAAATTTTGCAGTATCTCTTCGTTCCTCTGTCTATCCATCTATCCATCTAACTATCTACGTTCTTCCTCTATATACGTTTGGGCTTGATGCTTACACACTTTGATGATGCTTTGTTGGTGGAATGTATGTAGTTTGTAATATGTAATGAATGTAACTTTTTTTTATCTACATTTTCCCTTTTCTTCCTTCTTTCTCATTTCCCTTTTTTCTGCCCCTTTCTCTCAACTCTCTTCACATATATATTCGATTCCCAATTTCTCAATTTCCTATTCCTATTTCCAGCTTTTTCATTTCTCTCTTTCCCTCTCCATCTCCTTCTCACCATCTTTCCGTCGTGCTCAAGAAAGGAAGACGGAGGATAACATATAATATAATATAATATGAGAGGAATAAAATAGAGATAGACACATGCAGGCAGATAACTTATCCTATAATTAGAGTTTAACAATACCATTTACCCCTTTTTTAATAATTTTTTCCCCTTCCACTCTCTCCATCTTCTATACCTTTCCGCTGTATGTACAATGTACAACCTACAACCTACACTGTATGCACACCTTTTTCGTTATCATAGCTCATTGTTGAGCGGCGGACGGACGGACAGTTGGACAAAAAAAACAGGTAAGAAAAGTATTATGTATACTTGAAGAACTAAAGCATACACACTACACACAGAGAAGAAGAACCAGAAGAAGAAACTAGCCAGAGCTTCAACTCCAGATAGAAACAGAACCAGAACCAGAATCAGAATCAGAACCAGCCACAGAAACGAATGAGAGAGAGAGAGAAAAAAATGATTCTTCAAGGTTATCAAGGTTTCCCTTTTTTGCTGTCATTTACATTTTTTTCCTTTCTTCTTTTCTTTTTCATTATCATCATCATCCTCATATATTCTTCATTCTTAACCCCTTTTCTTATGCATACACACTACACACTACACACAAGAAGACAGGACAAGGCAAGACATAATACTTACACACATGGACATTCTAAATTGTATAAGTGTATAATAGTGGTACAGATAATAATACATATGTATGTGTGCACCATGTACAATGTGCGAGTAGTGAGTTGGCTGTATAAGGGAAACTGTTATAATAATATTATGTCATGTATTTTATGAACTTATTCTTAATTTCTTCTAGCTTCATTTCATACCCATGTACAATGTACATACGATGCACATTATATCAGTAAAATATAAAAAGTCTGCACATGTATAATATTATATTATACGCATATAAATAAATACATTGTACGAAGGGAAAAGGCAAAAAGACGAAGATGAAGATGAATACGAATCAAGGAAAAAGAATAAGATGATGATGATAATGAGAATGTTGCTGCTGCTGCTGATGATGATGATTCCATGCTATATTACACATTTGATTTCACGTTCAACGTTTTACTAAACCCTTTTTAACCTCTTGCCATATCATGAAGTTGTGGAACGTGTGTTTGAGTGTCTTGCTGTGATGTGTGGGCAGCGTGTATAACTTGAAGATGAACATTGTACATTGTACATACATTAAACAGAATACAACATCCAAATCCATATGTGTATTTGATATTCTGTATTGTGTATCTCTTCACTGTTCACATATTTTTTGAGAGCTGGCTAGTTTTTTTATTCGCTCATTTTATACCTATACACAGCACAGCACACAGTACAACAGACACAAACGTTTTAGCTCATAAGCACATGCATTGAACGTTGAACATAACATTGAGCATCGAGCAGGAGCAACATTTATTTATTTATTTATATTTCAAAGATGATTTTAACATACACACAGTACTTGTACAATGTACAATACACATTCTATCTCCTAGAGTCTGTAGTTTATATTTATGTAACATGTAAAAGTACAACATAGTATCATAATATCATATCACATCGTACTATCTATATTGCAGTACGTCTGTTGACTGACTGACTAGCTCTGTCCGTTTTCGTACTCTCATCCTCTTGTATCTCGTATTATATATTATATTATATTGTATTGTATTTCTTAAGACTTGCTGTTTTTATTCTCTCTTCTTTTGGATGTCCATATCTCTACATGTATCTCTACTTTGAGGACGCTCCATTCGTCATCCTTTCTTCCATGATATTTGTCTTATTCTACTTCATGCCATCTGAAAAAAAAAACTGGCTGACTGGCTCTGATTTTGATACTGATTCTGATTCAAAAGTAATATTCTACATTCTATATTCGAACATTTTGACAGTCTCAAGCCTCAAAGCTCAAGTCTCGAAGCTCAAAGTTAAACGTACTGCTTAGTGTTTAATACTACTACAATCTAGATTATAGATACATACATACATACCTAAATGTGTGTGTAACTCCCTCAGAGAATATTTTCAATCTCAACGGTCATCATCACGACTACCAATACGAATATATTATGCACATGTTTAAGAATTGAAAGTAGCTCCCGAGAGCTATTCTTAAGACGAGATATGTAGAAATATGTAATATAATAAATGTAGTAGTTTGTCTCACAACTCACAATTTATATTCTCTATTCAAATTCACAATGAAATGAAAAGAAGGACACCTCATCTTGTCTGCATAAATATCTAGATATACATCTATGTTCTATATTATATATTACACATGTATGTATTATGTACATATCTTCTAAATACATAAGACGCTCATAAATACTTGTATGTAGAATGAACTGGATTTTTTTTTATATTTGGGAGTACTTTTATTTTTAAATATTATATATTATGCTGTTCTAATACTGTTGTTTAACTCTGATAGTACAGGAGAAAGAGAGAGGAGAGAGAAACAATCTATTATTTTGTATGTCTGACTTGGTTTTGGTTTGGTCGTTGGTCTGTGCAGAGTCCACACCTTTGGCAATATAGAATGCGTACACAGTACAAAGATAATTCATTGTATACATAACATACACATATATTATGGATTATGGACAGTGGAGATTAAATATGCGGTATGCAGTACAGATAGACCAAGACCAAGACCCAGACAGATATAGAGAGCAAGAACAAGAGCCATTCAAAAGACAAGCCATCATAATAATTAACGACACGTAGAAAATGTTATACTATTATTATTATGCATGGTGTGGGCAGTGCCCAATTAATAGATGTATGTTGTATGTTATGTGTGTGTGTAGAAGAGAATGGAAAAAATGATCCAGCAGCGTCGTCGTCGTCTTGGTCGTCCAAGATCCAAGATCCAAGATCCGCGTATGCACATATATTATACACAGACCCATTGTATTTTTACATGAGATGTATGATGGTAATGATATGCGAATGCGACAAGACATTTCAAGCCAAGCCAATCCAATCCAAGAGATAGCAAGGTAAGACGACGACCAAGGGGAAAGAAACGAGACAAGACGGAGATTGAACTCTTGCTATTTGTTATTCAATATAAAATGAAATCCAGACATCACAGACATACAATATTCAGAGAGATTCAGAGTGGCATGATGGGATCTGCATAATGGATAGTTTTACATCAAAGAAGAGAGAGACAGAGGCAGAGAGAGATTGATCCGAAAGTGAGCATTGTATTGTAAGCATACTCCATTCTCCATTGTATTCCATTGTAAAATATGTAGACATGTGAAAAATCTTATTATCAACCTGAGCCATCCAGCCAGTCAGCCAGCAACCCAGCAGCAAAATCATCGTCATCATTATCAAAAGAAGGAGGATTCGGCAACCAGAAATTAAACGTCCATGTCGATATTGACTTGAAAATGTCTGTTGTCTGTTCTGTATTCTATCTACTATCTAATACAGAACTAGTACACAAAGGAATTCAAGGTATACAGCATATCTATATATTATATATTATACCATCCTGTAAACTTGACTGTTGACCATTTTCCATCCAATTACATATACATAGACATACATACATACATACATACATACATACATACATACATACATGCACGTACCTGTACATATTTTGACAAATTAAGATGCTCCTCATGTACTCCTTCGATTGAAATAATCTATCTATATATTTAATACTGTACTATACATTCTTGATTCTCGATCCTCGATCCTCCATACTCAATTTTCGAATATTACTCAAAGGTCCCTTTGACCTCAAAATAAATAATAATAATAATAATAATATGATGGAGGAGAAAAGTCAAATGAAAAAATGTGTACAGAGAATAGCGGCAGGGAAAGAGAAAGAAAAGCAGGAAAACTCATAACATTTTGTCAAAGAATTTGGCTACTTTATATGCAGATAAATTTTTTATTTCTACTTCCATCATTATAAAAATCTTGAGAGAGAGAGAGAGAGATCTAATATCTATTTGATGAAGTTAACTTGTTATGGTTATTATTATTCTTATTGTTGTTGTTGTTCTTGGAGCTTTGAATCTCCTGACAATGTAAAATGGAATTCCTAGCTATGTGTCTTCTCTTTTTAAAACACAGAGTTCTAGATAATAAGAAAGTGGTCAAGTCTCTAGTCTCTACATTCAAAATCCAATCCAAGTAGCTGGTACTTGGGAACTTGGTACATGAAGAAGTTAGAAAAACGTAAATTTGTTTTAATACTGAACATATAAATACTTTGTACATATTCCTATCCATATTCTAAACTCTACACTCTACATTCTATGTTCTAGACTCTAGACACTAGACACAAGGAAAAATGTAAAAAGATAATTCAGTCGTAAAATTGGGTAAACAACATCAAACCAAACCAAACCATAAGAGAGTGGAGACGGGAGAAGAAAATTCCAAATGGTTCCAATGCTTTCAGAATTTAGAACCGTGTATCATGTATCATGTGCATAGAAGGTAAGACATTCATGATTTGTATGTAAAGACTTTTATCACTTTTTTTTGAGTGAGTGAATGAATGACTGGCTGGCTGGCTGAGAAAGAAATAAAGAGAGTGGTACGAAAAGCATGTACAATGTACAATGTACAGAAACACAGTGGTTAGTATTTGTACTCTCAAGAAGTTTTTTCTTCTACGTTTTAATAACTGACAGACTGACGGAGAGTAGCGAGTTTATACATAATACATAATATATACACATGTATAATATGTATAATGTAAACTGTGGTTGGTAGTTGATAGTTGATGATCGTAAAAATAAAAAAAGTACAAATGATGTGTGTGTTTCAAGTAGACATCAGGAGTCGGATCAACACGAGGAGAAAGACTTTGAAAGGAAATATACATCAAACATCAACTTATGTAAAATGTAACATGTACACATTTGGAATTATAAAATGTATAACGAGAAAAAAACAGCTTGTTCTGCTCTTTCTCCTTCTATATCTTCTTCTTGTCTTGGTGTTAATGGGCCATTTTTATTGTGATCATTTGTAGGTTGAACGTTCAACATTCAACATTTTGAACACGAGGTTTCTTTCAATTAGCGGACGTATATTACACAGTATTTTATCATTTTTATATACGTCGAGGTACACAGTACATCGTACAGCAACCCTCAAACCTCAAACTACAAAGTACATGTCAGTTTACTCCTTGACACTAGAATCTTGATTCTTGATTCCTGGTGGTAATTAAAAATTAAACCATTGTGCTCTGGTTATCTAACATGTATCAAATATCAAATATCAAACTTAATTGCATTAAAGATCCAGATCGAATGTCAGGGAATACCTAATAATATTTTTTACACGTACAGATTAACTTACTAAATGACTTTTATTGCATCATATACATCGTGCATGGTATACATGGTATACATGGTATGCATTATGCACGTTTCATGTATTTTATATTATTATTATACAGTCATCATGGTCACTATCATATTACGTACGGAGTACGGGGTGTAAAGAAAAATAGAAGAAAAGTCATGATAATTTGCAGCATCACAGTACATATAGTACATGTGGTTGATAGCAGATAGTAGAACTATTCCAATTTATATGTGCAATTTGTCGTCTCTAATTTCCTCAACATTTACTTAACATTCCCTGAGCTCTTCAGCACTAATCGTATCGTAAGTACTAGACAGTTTTCCGCACAAGTCTTTAGGAACTAGGACTAATCGACTTGATTAATAGTAACACTATAGAGTGTAGGCAGCACAGCATACTGTAGTTATATGTAAATGCATGCGGATACTTATGTTTCCTTTTAGCATTCAGTATCTATGTATGTAGTATCTAGGTATGTAGAATGTAGAGTAGTGAATTTTATGGTTGGATGCACTGACTAATTGCAAGTCTCCTAACCTAATTTCCATGATTAGATTTGTAAAGTAGACAAGACAAGGCAGAGCAAGGCAATGCGAGAAAGCAAAAGGCTGTGGGACAGACAAACAACCGAAACAGAAACCGAGAACCAGACTGAAACTGATACTGAAACTGCTGCTGAGATCTGAAATGATGAGAAGCATTACAGACGGTTCATGGAACAATGTGAAATGCTACTTTGTGTGTTTGTTCTTAAATGTCCTCAGAATATGCAGGTTTCATTAGGTGCATATACAATATTATACATACATGTATAAACTATAAAATGATATGTCTAAGAATGAAATGGAACCCTGAAAATGGAATGGAAATTCCACCCGGAACAACCAACAAGACTTTTGCCTGTTCGGTTTATGTACCTTGTATATAATACGTATAATACGTATACCATCTCACTGATGAAAGTTTTTGAAAGTTTCAGTGTGAAAACTTTACAGCTTTACGCCTTCACCTAAAACTTCCCCACTCCACTCCTAAAAAGTTTCCAATTTCCAAGTCACTCCGAGATGACTCAACTCCACAATAACATACATATAACGTGTATGTATAATGTAACACAACGAGAAAAAAACCTGTACATTGTATAATACATACATGCACATACATACGTACATAATATAGAGTTAATTTTCCAAGATTTGAGACTTGAGACTGGAGACCACCCTCATCCCCTATCCTCGAATTCCGAATTTTCATATCATAAAAAATTTCAACTCTTTTTAGTATTCTACCAGATACTAGATACTAAATGCTTGAGTTTTCTTGTAGTTTTTTAACTCTTGTACGCTGTACACTGTACATACTAAATACTAAATACAGAATGCCTATACACTATGTATAATACATATCTTAGTTCTTGGACGAATATTTCATATTTGTGATTTAAACATTTTTATATATTATGTAATATGTTGTATGTATTCGGTATTCGTATAGCATATTATGAGCTAATCAAATCACAAAGGTTTTGTGGCTGCATTCCCTGTATGGATTTTCATGTAGAGGAAAGTGAATACAGTTTCCAATGATTGTATGACAACTGACAACTGGCTATTCAAATACTTAATAAGTTGAGCAACATATTGGTTATTACTGTATTGCTGTATTGCCGTCATAAAGATAGAGAACAATTGTACATAAAAAGAGCATAAATAGTTGTTTTTGATTACTCTATAACCCATAACAAAATCATAAAATTAATGTACACACTTGAGAAAAAAGACTGGATGAGAATGCTGGCCTCAGAAAATTACTATATTAATGATAAAGGAAACGACAAACAGGTCTCCATTACAAACTACAAACAAACATACACACATTTTTGTATGTATAATGTATAATCTATGAATGTGCAGTCTGTAGTCTGTACTGTGCATTCAACCAATCGGACTGAATACTGAATACTGAGTACTGAACATTCATTATCATGATCATTATTCATTGATTTACAGACAGTGACAGAAAATGATGACACAAGGTTACGTCGCACTTCTTCAATGTCCACAAACAGCAAACACCAAACACAGACTCATTAATCTCATCACCCGTAAGATTAAATAAGAAAACACAGAGACATTTTCAAGTTCAAGTATCTATCCATCTATCTCATTTCATGGGCAAAATCTTCAAGCAATCGTAATCGTATAATACCGTCTATTGTGTGTACGCGTATAGATAATAGATGATAGATAAAAGATAAAATTTAGCATTTAGAGGGTACATTAACATACCTCCTATTTTGTTTGTCATTATATACTACCCACCTTAAATTTTTTTAACCATGTACAGGTACAGGTAAGTATACATTATGCATGTGAAATGCGAATGAAGTGATTAAATGTATTGCTAATGGCTAATATATAATTTAAACTATGTATAATATTTATACATATAACATATAATATTATACAATATCAAACATTATATTTAATATTATATAATATTATGCTTTTAAAATACTGCAGATGAAATTCATTTGTATGTAGGTACTTAAAAATCAAAAATCAAAAGTAATATGTAAACTATCTGTAATCTGTAATGTAATACAACAAGAAAAAACACAGCAGTCTATTTTGAATTCTAAACACTAGAGTTCCATAGTCTTGAATTGCCTTGAGGACTCAAGATGGAAGATGTAAGATTGACCGGAGAAAATGTACATGCATTCTCCATTGAAATAATCACTGGTAATTTTTCTGATTATGAGTCTCATTTTCATAGTAATCATAATCACCGTGATAATCCCTGGAAGCAAGAAAAATTATGCATATTGTAAACTGTACACGTTTCCTTTTTCCTTCTTTCCCTTTGTACTTTGACTACAGTCTACAGCCTAAACCTACAACCCAATCCAAAATCTAGGAATTTCTGCTGGAAAAAGTTATATTCGCCCGTAGTCTGTGCTGGTTTCTATGTAACATTGAGCACTGATTATTTATTAACACAAAGTACCAGGCTTAAATGAACATTTTTATGCATTATGTATATATTATATACACATTATATACACATTACACATGCATGCTTTCTTTAAGAATAGAGGTAAGAAATGGAGAATGGAGGGGTTCAGAATTCGGAATAAAAATAAATTATCCAAAAAATAATATGCATACAACATATTATAAATTATAAATAATAAAAAGATAACTCAGAATACTGAATACAGTTAACGGACCCAGTTTACCCACTGGGCTTTTTATTCTAACTCTCCACAAGATTCTTCTATAAATTATCCGACTAAATGCCCTCTAATGTAGTAGAAATACATTATATATTAATACAATGTTTTTTTTTCTCTTGAACATTTAATACGCAATAAATCATATGATATCCCATCCAACTACATATAGGCACAAGTACTTTTTATACAAGATATAAATCCTCAAATCTACATATGTGGTAGATGATATGCAGCATAATATAGCATATCATATGCAGATCGTAGATTACTTGATACATAATTCATATACACATGAGATAAATTTTATATATATTATATATTATGAATGTCTAAATGGGATACAGAGAAATTCCTGCATCATCATATTTAGGAAAAAAAAAGGTTGTGGACTCTCAAGTCTAAATGTTCAATGTTCAAAATTCGATTTCAATTCTTGGTTCTCACAAGAAGACGATGAAGAAAAAGAAGAAGAAGATCAACAACATGATCAGCACAAATAGAAGAGGACTATTACAAAATGTCATGCAAATGTCTTGAGAGCATAAGGAAATTATTATCAATTTCATATGCATGCATGCATTTATTTTATATTTTATATGCTCAATGTACAATGTTCAATCCTGATATTTCCATACCCTTTTTTTACATCTACATAATATGATATATTATATATTTCTATTATTATTTTCATCCATCTATTTGTCTAAATTTACATATTATTATGTATAATGTATTATGCATGCCAAACGTCCATATCATAATCAAGGCAGAATACATAATAATAATAATAATAGTAATATGTTATATAAAATCTTTTGGGCAGGCAGAGGAGCAACAGAGTAGAAAAAGAGGTCTTCTACCTCTCCCTGCCTAATATCATGTCTACATTCTACATTCATTTTAGCTTTTAAGGATGCGTGAGATTTCTCCTCGAGTCTTTCTCTTCTCAAGTCATCCTCAGCCTCTTCATCATCACATATTCATACTCTCATCTTTTCTCTCTCTCTCTCTCTCTCTCCCCCTCGACTTTATACTAATACTAATATATTAATATGCGCAATATGTAGATGTAGATGGATGCATAATAATCACGGTAAATGGTAAACATATGGAGCAGCAGGGTAAAAAGAGAGATGCACAAGGAAAGGCAACACAAACAGTAATAATAATAGTAATGGTAATGGTAAAAAAAGAGCATACCTTTGCGGAGTTTACTTTTAACCCTTTATGGTCCAAGATCCTCAAAGAAGGAAAAGGGAAGCAACCCTGGACCGAAAACTATTTGACCGCAGTCAAAGAACTACCTGCTCATATCCTCCACACACACACACATACACACCTTATTATTATTATTATTTTATCGTGGGTTCACAACATACACATACACGGATTGATTCGAGTATGAAAAGCATGTACTTTTTTTAGCTCCTTACGCAAGTCAGATTCTCATGGATCCTCCATACTCCATACATTTACCTAGACGTACACCATACACCATACACTCTACAAAGTCTAAGAAGTAGAAGAACAAGAATGAGTGAGGAAAAAAGAACAAATACAGAGAGAATCTACCATGAAAATCCTTTCTCTATATCTCCATCTCTATTCTCTACACATTTATATTGAGGCATACATGTCTCCTGTATGTATTTCATAAAAAACCTTAGATCCTTCAAACCATAATACAACACAACAGAACAGAACACAATACAATAGAATCTACATACAACTAATTCATTTGTATATTCATGCACATAAAATATATGTATATTTTTGTGTGTAATAACGTTATTCTCTGTTCTCTCTTCATTCTACAATCTACAGTCTACAGTCTATGTACCTTTTCTACATACATTGCGTTTTTATAACTTTTTATTATTTCATTTATTTAGATTGGGCTATATGTTGGATTGTATTGGATTAGATTGGATTGAATTGAAAAAATCAAAGGGTTTTCTGCAGGGCTCATTCTCTCTCATCTTTCTTTCTTTTCTTTTCTTCTTTCCCTTGCTGTCTATCCATCCATCTATCTTTCTGTCTGTCTGTCTGTCTGCTATCTGCCTTTTGCTATCTTTATTCTAATTCTTTGATATCATTTTTTTTATACGTAAAGAAAATTCTCTTTCATTCGTCATTCCTTCTTTCCCTATTTTATTCTTTATCTGCATACTAAATACTAAATACACTCACCATACAACGTCCAACAGACATACGTAATACTAAATACATGGCTGTTCCTGTGTGCCGTGTGTACCTACGTGAATTTTCAGTTTGTGCATGAATTATTGTACCTACTAATGTAAAATGTGTATTCATGCATGAGAATTAAAAGCATTTATGTATTTTCTCCTTTTCTTTCTTTCATCTTTGCTTTTTCTTCTTTACTTATCCTTATGTAGATATCCAGATAATTGATATACATGCCTAAAATTTCCTGTCTAATGTGTACTGTTTTTATATATATATATAAATATAAATATAAATATATCCCGAACACCGAACACAAACTCAAACACCAAATAAAATCACACATTTTTCCTGATCCCGCATCCATTTAATCTGAATATATGCACCTGAATTTGAATATTTGAATATACACAAAACTCCAATGTGTGTAGTTTGTACAATGTACACAATGCTGACTGTGGTCTAACTCTCTCTAATGGGTCTCTCACGTACATTCTAAATTCTAAATTCTAATACTGCTTACATAACTCTGAAGAGTGAGACAGAGAGAGGCAGGGGATGAGGACATGCAAATGAGACTGGTAGAGATCCTTAAGGAAAATATTTCGTTTTTGCTTCTTGAGCCCTACTGAATGTCTTACGGCGTTTTCCCTCAAAATCTTCGTCAGCCGCATGTACTCGCTCACCCCATATGCTACGCACCATGTATATGTTACACAGTGTATATTGTATATTGTATGACTGGATTGTCTGGAAAGGTATTTTGTAGTAAATAGTAAAAAGTAAAGAGTAATCGCAGCAAGAAAGTAAAAAGTAAAATGATGATGATGATCATCATCATCCCTTTTTTATGCTGCGTGCCAAGAGCTAGACTACTTATATCTTCTATACCTAACGTAAGTCAAGATTCAAGACTCAAGACTCAAGACACTAGACATGGAGAACGGAGAAGAAAAGTAAAAAACTCACGGAGACGGGAAGAAGACGACGAAAATGTGAAGGAGAGGGAAAAAAACCTCAAACCAGCCAACCAACGAACCTAACGGTTTTGGTTTGGTTTGCCGTAACAATGCGTAGTCCGTAGTGGTCGTAATTCTCATAATCATTTGAGATCCCTCAAAACATTCTAACACTGTCTCTCTGTAACACTCTTAGTAGGGAGTATATTATATATTACACATGGTATACTAATACATATCATTGCCTGAATCCATCTTCATCCATTGTATTTTTCTAGTTGTAGTTGTACTTTTTACTTTTTGTACACAGTCTATTTATAGGGATTTCAACATTTACTCATGTATACATATACACACACGCCTACAAAAAATGTTGTCTCTATTCCCTTTCTTTCACGAGGCGAACATTACACACTTACTTTACTCACTCAAAACACTGACTGTGACTGAGAGAGAGAGAGTGAGAGTAACGTTAGAAAACGTGAGTAGTTTCTTTCATACGTAAGGGTTTACACACCACATCTAAATCTCTCCCTCCCCACCGGCAAACGATAAGACGTATAAGAATAGGAATGAGAATAAGCAAGGATGATGTCTTGAGTTTTTTGAGACTGCAAGACAATGTACATTATACGGTGGAGTCGACTCAATCCTCAATTCTCGATTTCTCGATCCTCAAGACTCAAGACGTGAGGAAGGAAAAGGGTTGAAATAAAAGGACCCAAGTACAAAAAAAAGGGTGAAGGCGGGCTAGTGAGTGAGAGAGTGAGTAAGCGGTCGGTATGTACATAATACGTGGCATTATCTACATTAGAGATTCATACATACGGGCTTTAAAACATTCTAGATAAAAAAGGTTAAGAGCCTTTATCACTTGTATGATGTAGGTTGTAAGTTGTAGGTATTCCCTATTTACTATTTATTTACGGGTAGACACTCTTCATATGTGTACATAATAAATGTAGAAGAGGAAGAAGAAGAACAAGACGATGAAGACGAAGAGGAATAAGACGGATAAAAAAATATAAGATTTAACTCTTTTCTTTCCCTCTGGAGATTCCAGATTGGAAATCAAGACGACCATCCATCCAACAAGCCAGCCAGCTAACCACCTAAGGAATGGGAAGAGAGAGAATCCCAATTCAAAGTTCAAATTCTGATATATCTCTACACTCTGCATAGATTCTACATTCTACACTCTAGGCTCTAGACTTTAGAACAGACGTGAGATAAAAAAAGGTACAGAGTACAGGGTACAGGCTGAGAGACAAGGTAAAGAAGGATGCTGGATGATGAACCAAAAGAACATATGAACGTGAATGTGAAGAATGAGAAGAAGAGAAGGGCCAATATAGCAAGATATTGTATTCAAAATTACATACACACGGTCAAAGGGTTGAAGATTGAAGAATATATACGAGATACGATAATAATAAAAGGGCCTCTCCCTATCTTTCTCCCTCTCTCCCTCTAGTTTCCTCTATTTCCAAACTTTCTCAGCACATCTAGACTCTAGATTCTAGATACTCGTCGAACATTTATCTATTTCTGTATTCAGTATTCTGTATGCATAGATTATATGTATTATTATTATTTTACCAAAAAACCTTTTTTTAGCTCAACCCTTTTTTATATCATCATCGTCATCATTACGAAGAATACGAGATACGGAGGAGAGGACCTCAATAAAACCTTAGAAAAAACATGAGTAAGGACCTTTCTTCCTACAGTCACAAGGCAGAGGCAAAGGAAAAGGCAAGGTAGCGGTACGGTAGTTAGAGTTGTACATTTTTAACCCTTTTTTTCCTATCTCTCTTTCCGTACTCTTCTCGTACAGATATTCTTTACCTCGATGTTCGCTTAATTTTTCTCAGGATACAAATAAATATCTATATATAATATATTATATGTATACATCGATCATGACTAGATCTACATGTGTTATTTCATACAAATTTTTATTAATTAATGAGTATGCACATGTATGTAGAATGGAGAGAGCATCAAACATTACAGATTACAGTATGGTCTAATAATATATCCAACATCCATGCCTATTATGTACTACTATTATTATCACAGAGGCTTAAAGGAACAACGATCAGAAGAAGAGCAGCAGTAGAATGAATGGTCACACATACTCATGTAAGTATGTAAATAAATAATATTGTACATTGTACTCCTTCTACCAATTTTTTCAGGTCCTTATTTTGTGACCTGTACCATCAAATATTAACATGTATGTAAATCTACGGTCTAACTTGTATGTTGTATGTATATTAAAATATTGCATATTAGGATATTAGGATGAGGATGTGTGACCATTTGGTCAGGGAAATGAAAAATAATTGAAATGAAATGAAACCCTTCAAAAGCTCTTTCTCTTTTCCTCAACACTGTGTTTTTCCCGTCTTCATTTCTATAAGCCAGAATAATAATAAAAAAGTTTGAAAAAAAAAGGATCCGAACACCGAAAATGAAAATGACCGTACGAGTGAGTAGTAGTGTGTATCCATTATTTTTATGTAAGGACGCACACAAAACACAACACAACACACATAATAAATAAATGTATATGTGTGGGTAAAAAATCAAGTGATACGTGTACTTTTTTCTATCTCTCGAGTACCCTTTTTCTTGGATCAAAAAAGGCCATCATTATTATTATCACTGCATTATGAGAATGACGATTATGATGATTATGAATTATAGGAAATGTAAAAGAGCTGATTAGAAAAAAATCCCTTAATGTATGCAGAGAGAACAACATGTAGCTATCAAAACTATCATATTTAGATTTTTCATTCCCGTTTTACATATATTCAAACAACATGATAATATTACACATCCTGTGCAATATTTGAGAGTATAGAAACTAGAAAATAGAGGACAGAGTCCAGACCTTTTTTTATTCCGGTAAAACTGTTTCTCTTCTGTAACGGGTTTTGCAACCATTCTTCTCAATTCTCATTCATTCATTCTGCTTTTTTTTTGTTTAAAAGCAACAGATAATTTTTCAAATCTTTTTATGCATGCAACCTGTACCTTTTTAGCGGTTTTAATACTTTTCAAAACAGATTTTAGCTACTAAAAACATAGTTTCATGTGAATTTAAGAACAAAAAGTGCTTGGAGGATCAAACTTTTTGAGCAAAACTTGATTTTTACTAACGTTTTAATTTTTTTTAAATCCAGCAAACAGCTAAAGTTACAGATGATTAGAAAATATCATGTATATCCGTTATGTTTTATACAATTATTGTTGGAAATCTTCGATGCGGAAATGAGAGAAAACCCAACCTTTTTATGCATACAACATACAAGTTGAACACATGTACACACATTATGCATTTACATAATGAGTTTAAACGGAATATGATGATACTGATGAATTTAAATGTGTAATGTAAAATGTGAACAAGAGAAAGGTCAATTCCCTAGTTTTAACAGATAAAAAAACCCGAGAGAGAGAGAGAGACAGAGCTGATTATTTATGAGGGTTGTTTTATTCCCAATGACCATTTTTTTGTATAATTTTATGCGAATTCGTCATTTGTCTCTGCTATACACTATTATGATTATCATCATCAGCATCATCATAATATTGTTGTTGTTTTTTTTCCAATACAAAATTATTGAAACCGCTTCAGTATCTATTTTGATTTCCAGTAGTTTGTACGCTTCTAAAACTTTCTCTAGCAAAACTAAACTAAATATTGAAATTTTTAAGTATACACGACAATCACACAAATTCTTTTAACAGCAAGTTAAATAATTCATTATTTCTACCTATCATAGTGATAAATTTTATATGAAATACAAAATATAGTAGCCTCTATGTGTTTAGTTCGAAAAGAGGCGCAGTTTGTAATCGTGTAAGATCTGATTTGTGCAACGCTGTATATTGAAAATCCTACATAGTGAAAGTTGACTCATAACATCACTCATACTCATATGTACTTTTTCAAATCCCATTCTATGGAAAGTACTTGCTACTTGCTACTTGCAGACGAGGAAGAAGGAGAAGAAGAAGAAAGGAAAAAGAACATCGAAGAGCATTTTTAAGTGAAGTGAAGGGGATCTCTCGCTTGTACCCCGTGAAGTTTCTTAAACCTGCTTGACTCAGCTTGATGGACTCATGTCTATCTACTCCTCACCCAAAAGCCGTACCTCCAGATTTCCGAACGGTATCTTTTGGAACTCGAGAGAGTTAAAATACAATGTTCCATTCCATCCGTACATTTATTCTATATTCTATATGTGTATTGTGTATTACCAAATAATTTTTTATGCATGGAATATTGTATATAAATTTGCAAATTTTCTCTCGTTGTATAGTATTATTTCTTGAACTATGAGAGGAAAGAAATTTTTAGCTCCTTCTTCTATTTTAGCTGATGTAAAATAATCAAATATTATGCAATACTGATTTGAAAAATGACACTATCAAATTTTAATTTTATGTATGATTGAATAATGTCTTTATTTTGTTATCGTTAAAGCAAAAATCGTAATGTGCATGTAAAATACAATGAAACTCCAATTTTCCTAGCTTTGTTAAATTAAACAACCCTAGTTTCCATGTTCATAAGAGTAGACGATTGCTTATGAACTTTATAACTTGAAAACGCTTTCTCTTTCCAGTTTTTAAAGACATTCATTGAAATTTGGTTCAATTATAATTTATTGTAAATTATTGTTGTATATTGAACGAAATATTATGTACTAGGACTAATCAAAGACGAGTATCACATGTAGTGACAGCGACAAAATAAGTTTTATTTTTTCTACCTAAAAAAGAGTGTGCATATTGACAATTTTGATGACTGTTGTTGCAAACTCTTTGATGGGGAAGAAAAATTGTACATTTCACAAAAATGTATAAATTAAGTGTTCCCTTGAAACGAGTGATATGCAATTTACTATTTTTTTTTACCAAAAGTGAACAATTATACATGAAGTGAAAACATGAGGGAGTTTTCTCCTCAAAGTAAAAATGCTACAAAATGACGGATTACTCATCACATTGAAATTACTTGGATTTTTTTTTACAGAAAAGTAAAATACCGGTAAAGCAATTGTACAGTGTGAATTCTAATTTATAAACTGAGTTCTGATTCCGATTAGAAGTGAGTTGAACGTTTTAACCAATATCATCACAAATACCACCAAAAAACCTTAATTATGTTTGAAGGGTTGAAATTGTAATTTCAATATACAGAATTGAGTCACACAAAATAACTACCAACAACCAATAAAAAACTAAAATAAAAGTTAGTTGAATATTTAATAATGTAAATTTGCAATTCACACACTATTTGAAAAACTTTGCCTGTCTGTACATATCTGTAAATGTCCGTGTATGAATGTGAAAGTAAAAAAAAAAAAATACTTGGAAATAAGAAATAAATGCATACAACAATAGATCAAAATGGAAAAAGGAAAGTTTTTCTTACGTTATTGAAGTAATTTTCCGAATTTTCTGTGAATTTTGAGAAAATTAACATGCTTCAGCAGTTAAATTATTATAAAATATATTTGTTCACTGTTGTTGTTTATGTCTTTTATGTTTTGACAGTTCTTCAACGTATTACATCCTCTTCAGATACATGTATGTATATATGTGTGTATAGACACTGCTTGTAGCTTGTACATTAATAAATAATGTGATAGTTTTTTAAACAAAAAAGAAAGAATACGAATCAAAATAAATACATAAATTTTGAGACTAATCTATCAATTTGATGTGTTACTTTACTATACTTTTTTGTCTCAATTAAGAAAATGAGGATAAATACATGGAGAAAGAGGGAAAATACGTAGACTAGACGCTATAAAAATGTATTGTATGTAAAAAAATTTTTTTTGCAATGGCTGTCTGAAAATAAAATAAGAAGCCGATTTGTTTTTTTCCCATGTCTAGTCGCGCAAGCGTTCCCCCTCTCCAAAAAATCTGATATACTGGATCCTGGAACTCTGGATAAAAATGACTTTCGTTTTTCATTTTTTAAGCATTTAAATAATTTTGAAAGACTTTTACCAGTACAATTAACCATAGTTGAAATACTCAACTTGATAACAGTGCATAGAAATGAAACATTTAAGAAATGGTACTATAATAAAATAATACTTTTTGAGAAGACTAAACTCAATGTTTCCTCTTTAAAAAATAGTATTTTGCTTCCTCCTTTTATGTAAGTATGGTGATATTTATATTACTACATAAAAAGCTTGATTAGTCTTAAATACTTCAACGTAATTAGATAATGACAATAATGCATAATAATGACTGAATTTTACTTTTCAAAAAAGCATTTTTCCTTCGACACAAAAAGAAGTTTATAATGCTTTCTCTCTCTCTCCTCTACTTGTGTGTATTCACACATTGATGTATGTAGGAATATTTACATCTGTATATATTATGGTTACTACATATTTTTTGTACCTCGTATAATGTACCTAAGTTTTCTCAGTAGTCCTCAAAATTCTAAATACATGTTTCCTGTGGGTTTAGATTTTAGATAAAATGAAATTTAAAAAAAAAACTAAATTTGTCTGTTAGGATTAAGAATTTGCTTACCTTCAAAACACCAACAAATAATATCAAATATCCACGGATGTGTGTGTGTATTTCTTTTTTTTCTCTCTCTCTCATATTCTCGTATTTATGTTGTAGTATTTCCTTTAGAACTTGATTTGACTACTTTTCTTGTTCTTGTTTCTTGATGGAAGATAAAATTCCTTACAATCAGTCATTTCCATCTTAATAAACTTCACAGTTTTCTGGCACAATTCGTTTCTTCTATAAACTCTAAACGAACTATTGTTGAACTCGAAACACATTTTATACACTATTTATATTTATTTTGTGAAACTTCTGTCTTCTGTCTTCAATTATTATTTTGGTAGTTGTATTAGGTATTAGGTATCAAGTTGTATAGATTGTAGATTGTAGATCGTAGATTTTATTCGCACGTACCTCTGGGTTCGCTAATTAGGTAAATAAAAAAGAATTATTATTATATTATTCATGGAGCATGGAATATAAATTATTCTGTTATGTAATAATTAGTTAGATTACAAACTGTGAAATAAAAAAAATTATATCATTATGAAAAAAATATATCAAAAAATATCAGGTATCAACTTACCTAATCTCGAATCTCAAAACTCATTAATAATTATTAATAATCAGATTGTTTCATGTTTCATTATATTAACACTAGAAATGCTACTAGTTCACTTTAATTAGGATTTTTTCATCCAAAAATACTCATTTTTCAAGATTAAACACCGAATCTGCTCAAATTGAAATTGCAAATTGTCGTTTGTTTCCGACATGTACAATAAAATGTAATTATTACTACTGCACAGCTATAGCTATTAACTATTAAAATTTGATTTAGAATGGAAGTACTTTAACTACAAAACCCTTCGCTTAAATGTATTTTAGTGTAGTTATAAAATGGAGTAAACTTACAAAAGAAATGTCAACTAATGACAGACTATTAAAAAACATGAATTTCCAATTGGAAAAATCAATTTTCGAATTGTAGTACCAAAAACAAGACTAAAAAAATCAAAAAAACAATGGATTTACTTTCACTTTTCCTGTCATTCGTCTATTTTACGTAAAACATGTACATAATGCTATTTACTCCAATAAAAAATGCCTTACAAACTGTCCATTCTCCATCAACCTTTAAAAATGATACTATAATCGCCTTAAGTCTATACAGAGTACAGAGGGGGATTTCTTTTACCTGATGACTTTTAATTACATTATCCAATTTTACGGTATAACTTAATACAGGCAAACTGGTTTCTGATTTCTAGTTCACAAGCAAGCAAGTACTGTACAAGTACAGACTCCAGGCATTTCTTATGCTTAACTTTAGAGCTAAACTAGAGTCTAGAGTCTATTTATACATATATATATACTTTTGGCTGGAGAAAGGTTTGATTAGTTTCTATAATTTTGACAATTAAAAAAAATCAAAACTGACTTAATTGACTCTATTTAAATGACTGAATGAGAAACTGGGGAAAATGTTGGCTTTGTTTCCAACTATTCTGTTTTATGAGAACAATCTTAATTTATATAGATTTGTAGTAATCGTGTTATTTCAGGTTTGAAGAGTAAAGAGCCAAGTTTAAGAAGAAGATGAAAAACAGGACAAGATGCTCATTACAGTCTGAGCTCGATTCGTGAAATGAAGTGTCCAAATCAAGATTCTCCATTCTCCAGAATAGAATTGATCAGTCCTTGAACCGTTCTTCTAGATCCTAGATTCTAGGTATATATATATAATAAAAGTCGTGTAAGTCTACATTATATAGATAGGTTATCATGCATCATGCACTAGCGTGATGTAGAGCCAATACAATATGGAATTAAAAATTATCCAAAGTATAGGTACTCTTGTAGTTGAAAACCATCAAAACCGATATTCAATAGATATAGATTATAGATGTATAATATAGCATGTGACATGACATAATATATCAAATATTAAAAGGTACTCTTGATATTAGAATATTACGTCTTTGGACCTTATTCTCTAGTCTCCAGAGTCCGGATTGCCTCACCTCATATTATTATTCTATAATAATAATCAAATACCTTGAGCCTTGAATCAGTCAAATATCCCTAGAAATGTCTTGCGTATTGTGTATTGTGTATTGTGTACAAACGAAAACTCATCTATAATATCAAATATATAATTTTTATATTACACATTATACAGTGTACCGAAGGAAGAGAGAGAAAAGAGGTAAAAAAATCAATCCGAAGAATCTACATATACCTCAACTCTTTCTTTTTCATTCTACATTCTACCTCTCCGCTCATCATTTCATTAATGTTGTGCATAAAAAAAATATATTTATACATGAGAAATGGGAATATCTTGTGAGAACCCGTAATATCATATCGGATCTCATCATTTAATAGTGTGTGTGAAAAAGTGCAAAGGCTTCATCTTATGAATTATTCCACATATCATATGTGCATAACATTGCATAACATAGGCCATTACTTGGGTCATGCATGCATTTAGATTTCGAATGATGTGATAAGGTAAGGTGATGGTCCCTTGAAGAAAATACAAAATCCTGTATGCAGATGAAGGAGAGAGAGAAGACGACGAAAGGAAGAAGAGGTACTTTTTACATATAAAATATAAAGGTACACATGTACATTTGTGTATGGCACATAAATATGTCTCTGCGTATAATATATAGTGTTCACAGTACACATAATATGCATAGATGATTCCATTATTGCTAGTAGTAGTAATACATGGACGAGTTGATGTGATGATGAGGAACCTTAAAAGTGAAGACCCTATTTGAATATTGGAATACCCAACAAGTTTTTTATACATTGCGGGTCCTAACGGTTCTTGCCTTTCGCTCTCTTCTATTTTTTTTTTGGTTGGTGGGTTGTTTGTTCCTCGTGAGTCCTCCGCGTCCCTTCTTGCTAAATGCTCATCGGCATCACGTAACCATGAGCCTTTAGCAAAAGTATGTACATTGTACATTGTACATGTCTTATATCTGTATGGTTGGCTGATGGTAGCTCCTCTATGCAAATGAGATATCCTTTTAACCCGCACATAAATATATATGTATGATATTATATTTTGTATATTGGTTCATTGTATGTACATATAGCTGAAAAGAGTTATAACTTCTATGTGAGGCTTCTCATCATTTCCCACGTATCAAAACAACCAAGTGACACAACATAACTTATGCATTACACATTACACATGAATATTCCTGTACCTATTTACGTTTTTGTTATATCATGTATATGTTTATGCATGAATGATACAAGAAATATTATGTAGATTTTTCCCTCATGGAGGAAAAAAAATGAAATCCAAGGAAGGAAAAAAGGGTTGAACCGTTAATTCGTCTCCTCGGTAGTTTTACTCTGTGCTCTCTCTCTTTCTCTGGTAAATTTCCCTTTTTCTTTTCTTTAACGTGTGTATTGTATTACCAGGATCTATCTATCCATCTCTACAATCTACATAGCTGTAAATGTGTGAGGGTCGTCGAAATATTCTAATGTATGCATATTATCATTCTCTCAACACAACTCAGCTCAGCTCAGCTCGGTGCTCGGTCCGTTCATGATTAGTTAATATGCAAAAGAGACTCAAGAGTATGTAAAATAGTAAATGGTAAAGGGCATCAACTTTTGGATCAAAGGTAAAAAAAAAGACAAGGAACAACGTAAGGAGACAAAAGTATCTCAATAATAATGCATCCATGTATAAAATGATGAAATATCTCATATCTTATGTAGATGCATGCATCATAAAATACTTATATTTTATACTCATTGCTCTCTGTTCTATACTGTGCATTGTGTACATATTATATGTATTGTATGTTCTATGTACGGTCATGCATGATTGCATATAAACATTCACAATAGACAAATACCAAATACCAAATATCAAATACAGTAGAACTTATAAAACCAAAGAAAAAACGTTCCTAACAGTAAGTAGTAAGTGCTATAATAATTCATTTTATACATACATATAATATTATAATATTATTATTGCTTATTATTACATATTCTACGTGTTTCCGAAACAGAATAACTGAACATGAACGTAATATTTGTAAAAGACCGTTTCCTTCTTCCCTCTTTTTCTAATGTATGCATCTCTTCTTCCTTTTTTTTCTTTCTTTCTTTCTTCATTCTAAGGTGTTCTTTCTCTCTGTCTTTCTTCTTTGGATTATCTTTTGGTCTCTCTCTCTGTCTCTCTCTCTCATTCTGTATTTTTTTAATGTTTAACTCCTTTTGTCTCCGTTCCTAGATTACAAAAATAACATATGCATAAAACATGTA
Source organism: Sminthurinus aureus (assembly GCA_034698265.1). Classification (NCBI taxonomy): domain Eukaryota; kingdom Metazoa; phylum Arthropoda; class Collembola; order Symphypleona; family Katiannidae; genus Sminthurinus; species Sminthurinus aureus. The sequence goes on from JAQGBH010000699.1 coordinate 34,860, forward strand.
TAAAAAATTTGTGATGATGGAACATTTCCTCAAACAGATTGTGAATGTATTTTATGTATTTTTTTTATATATATTTGACATAGAGGATACTCATATCAAGAAATAAGAGAAGAGTAGTCGTAATAAGACAAGCAGCTAATGGTTTTTTTTCTTCTTTCTTTCTCTCTCTCTCTCTTTCTTTTATTCTATCCCTTTATTTTTTCTCCAGTCGTATAGAATTTGAATATTTCAGTTAGTAAAAAGAGGACATAACGGGAAACGGATCCTTTTACCCCTTGAGGTACATAGACACTAGATACTTCATACTTACAATGAACAATGATATTATGCAGAAAATATATGTGTAGACACTAGATACGTTAATAGAGAAGTATGTACTATCAAAAGTACATATATTTCCCATTGAACATTGAACATTGAAGCTTGAAGCTTGTTACAATTTACAATTACGTTTGTGTAAAATCATAAACTGTAAATTGATGTGTCTGACTATGTCCAATCACCTCATAAAAAAGGATTGTATGTTTAAAGTCTAAAGTCTAAATGTAGAGTACAAAATACAAATACAGAAACTGTATATTTTATAGAGTACACAGTACACAGTCATGATAATAATATAATATCAATATCAAAATATCAATACACCCATGTGTATTATAATATATATTATGTAAATGTGTTAATAGTTAATATGTTAATGTTTTGCATGGAAACAGTGAGGGTAATGGTTAGTGGTAATAGGACTCACCTAAATTTAAAACTGAATATTAATGATCGATGATGTATGATGCATGATATATATTGTCATTGTTTAGTTCAGTACAAAACTATACAATACGCACAGAGAAAATTGAATGAGATTCGTACTTGAGAGAGTTGAGAGATGAGAGTCAACACAGTCTATAATATTTAATACATTGTACGTTGTACATATTCCATATTTACACTTTACATTGTTAACAGTCCTCTATACTCTAATTTATAGCCTACCCCTAAATATTATGTGTAGAATAAAACAAGAACAAGAGCTTTACATTGTAAACAGTAAATATCCCAACCAAAGAGCAAGTCAGGATATCCTTTGAAATTGATATTGATATTGATATATTTGTACAAATTACAAATTCCACTGTCTAACGTCCAATGTCTAATGTCTACATGACCTATTTAATCTAGTCAATGAAAACATTGATCAATCTTCAAGAATCTACATATATGTAGGTATTTTAATTTGAGTATGCTGGAAAGGTTATGAATTATGAGTTATGAGATTGGAGATTTGAAATGGGAGATAGGAGAACAGAGACAATTATTTTTGTTTTAATTACATGTTAATGTAGTAGTCAATTATGTAGGTATGTCAATAATATTTATACATTCAGTAATGAAATAGCCATGTTTCAAGTTTTAATACATAGTTTAGTAAATATATCGGGTACTGATCGTTGGTGGTTGGTGGCTGGTGGTTATAAACCTTATTGTTAGGCTATGTAGTTTTATTGACAATGTTCAATTAATTCTGAAAGCATACAATATATAATACAATATGCAATAATACACAAAGAGTTGGATTGAATACTATAATGGTATATTGACAGAAGTCATGTAAGTATTTCCCTGTGTATAAAAAACATTGAGCAAGAAGGAAGAGAGAAGAAAGATTGAAAGAGGCAAAGGTAAACGGAGCAGAGAAAAATAAAAGAAATGAAAACTGACAGGCTGTACATAAATTTTTAAACATCAGTATGTGACCCACTTGACTTTATTTTTTCCCTTTACATTTTGTATCCGATCCACAATCCACAATCCACACATGTTATTCCATTTCATCTACATTTCATCTACATTCTATATGTACACTAAACAGAATGTAGATCCATCAGTAATAAAAATGATAATAATAATATCTAGATTCTAGATGACTAATTTCTTGAATGTGTTTTGTGTTTTGTGAATAAATTAGTTTGATATCTATACTTCGTGTACTTTGTATTGATGTTGGTGTTGGTGCTGGTCTTAGTATCAGATCCAATTTGATTAACTACCCATATCAAAAAAGCACATACCTGTAATAAAAATGTAAATGTCTAGGTACTTGGTATACACATGTATCATTATCTTTTATTTTTATTTTTATAGTTATATTTATGGTAATGATAATCATAACTATTATTGATACCTGTCTCCTGTCGTTTTTTTTAACGAGAGATCGGGTTATATCTTTTATATCATTATCATCATTATTGAAAGCCATGCCATGCCACACTTTTGTTTTGTTCTTTCACTCATTTTCACATTCATATAATGTATAATCATAATGATAATCATACATCATACACACTACACACTACACACCTTTATTCTTGAGCATAAAACTAAAACATGTACAATAAAAAGTGGCCATCATTTTATTTGGTTCTTTGGTCTTCCTTTGTTTCAAGTTGAATAAAAAAGTTTTTGGATTTTGGATTGTCACTGGATCTGATAGTGGGTAATTTCTATTATTGTGGCTTGTTTCTTACCAGATCATGCATCATATATCATACAGCATGCAAGGTAAAAAAGATTGTAAGAGAAACTATTCATTGGTAGAAAAGATAAACTGTTGATTGTTGATATTTACTCTGTTGTTAGTTTGGGTGTTTGTGCCAAGAATCATTTATGTACATTACAATACACAATATACATTTATAATTTATATTGACTTACAGGCCGTCAATACAAGATAGAAAATAGATTCAGATCCATATTCAGATACTCAAAGTCGAGTCTCGAGTCTCGAGTCTCGAGCATTTATGTACATAGAATATAATATAGAATGATAAAATGCTCAAGAATCAAGAATCAAGAAGTGAGACACATACATATGATTTTATTATTATGGGTTTACGGAGTACAAAGTACAGAAGGCGACATGACGCCGGTGCCGAATGCCGAAGGGTCCCATCCACAATCCACAATCAACGTAACAAAAGTATGTCATCATAGTCATCGACATCGACATCCACATCCACATCCAAATCGTCATTACATCGTTCATCGTACTCTATTGTATTTCGTATTGTTACTAAACGTCTTGAAACCAAAATAAAAAAAAACGGAGCTAACTAGCTACAAATATCTACCACCAACATCACGACAAACAGTTGTTGTTATTTGTTATAGTTGTAGGTTGTAGGACAATAGAATTAGGTACTTGGCATGTAACTATTATGTATTATGATGTATAGTGCATAGTGTACAGTGTATAAACACAGAACAATAAAATACAAAATACACCTTCAGTTTTTTATCTTTCTCTTCAGTTCAACTTCCAATAGTTCCACTACATAATATCCAATGTATTATAACTTACAGTACACTAGCATAAAACGAATAACGAATAGCAAGAAACAATACAGCTTTTATTAACCAGCTCGATGTTCGATACTCAATGTTCTTAGAAGTTTGTTCATTTCCTATTTCAAATATAGGCAATCAATTATTTTTCATACACTTGTACTAATATGCTCTAGTATCCTCCATCCTCCATCGACAACCTGGAATTTACAAAGCTCACTCAAGACCATTATTGAAATGACACTGTATTTTGTATTCCATCAATATTCCATGTGGTATTCGATATCAAAAAATGCCCACATGTGCACATGTAGGTTGTAGACTGCAGACATTCCTAGTATATTTCTACACATTATACCATTTACCATTTATACATAGTTAAAAAATACAAGTTCATGTCTCAACTGTTCAATATATCATCAATTACCAAGTCAAGTTCACTGTGACATGAGACATAAGAGGACGAACATTAAACAAGATCGTCAACTGTAAAAGATTTTTCCTCGAGTCTTGAGAGTCGAGAGTCAAGACTCGAGGCAGCATTCAGTATCGAATTTCCATTGGAATATTTGTACATGCGAATTTTGTTTGTACAAGAACGATATTTATCTGTATATTTGACATTTGATGTTTCTAAGATACAGCTGTATTTAAAATCTAGAGTCTAGAGTCTAGAGTCTAGAGTCTAGAATGTAGGATCTAGAATCTAGAATTACACTATACAATACATTACACGGTGATTTACGGCATCATTGAAACTAATGGGAAGCGAAATAACAAGTAACAACTCCCAATTTCTTTGTCCTTTGTACTTTTTCAATAGTTGAATAATTTTTAGTTTCCTACAGCATCTTGTCACATATAACAGAAATTACGTACCTTGATTTATTCAATATTCAATATTCAATGCAATGAACTTTGACAGGGTCATACCATTTTCATTTTGACTTTTGACTGTGAATATTGAGTATTGAGTATAGTTTACAAAGTACAATCAACATTGTAAATTGCACATATAATGGAAAATGGATAATTGTGTGTTCTTCACTCTGCATTCTGCATATTGTACTGGTTCGTGGTTGCAAAAAATCCGTCTTCGGACTCACTCAAGTTTATTAGTGGTCAATGGTCAATGGTATCCTTTCAAATTTCAAACGTCAGATTACTGTCAATTGTCGATTGTTGACTGTTAGTGTTGACTGTTGACTGTATCCAGAAAAGCTAGGCATTTACTATTTACTATTTACTCCACATTGTAATAAAAATGATACAAGTAATAATACCCACAAAAGACACGTGAAAAAAGGAGTCGCCTAAAACCTAAAACATGGTACACAATACACAAGACACACGCCTCATGGTTCATGGATATTATGTATTGTGAATTGTGACACTCTTCTCTGTGCTATCCACTGTCCACATTTATTATTATTACTATGATTACCATCGTCATCATCACAGTAGTAAAACTGTAATGACCAAGCCTCTACACTCTACATATCCATAATCTACAGTGTACAGAGTACAGTGTATGTTCCATAACAATCCTATTACATATGCGTTTGGTTTTTGGTTTGTCCTCTTTATGTCATAGTGAGAAGTGAGAATGCAAGTCGTCACGCCTATTTTCGAGCTAGCTTGAAGCTTGGAGGCTCAAGTTCTCTACTCTCGACTCTCGACTCAAAGAATCACTATCTCCTGATTGCTGATAGAATGATAGAATGATAGAAGTGAAGTCGTAGAAGATGGTGCGTTCAAATGTCCAAAATTCAAATTAGACGGAATCACCAAAATGGGTGACAAAAAATAACGACGATGACAGGGTATTATCCTGATCGAGACAAGAAACAACAACAACAACAAGGAAATGTGTAATGCCTGTATTTGTGTTTGTGCTTGTATAGCGTATATTCAACTGCAATCAACATTTAAAGTAAATGAATATTATTGACTACTGCCTACACTGTACACTGTACATTGTACATTATACTTATTTTTCATGTAAACCTGTAGTCTGTAGTCTGTAGTGTGGAGCTAGAAGCTAGAATGATGAAACATGGTGCGGTTACGGTAACGGGTAAAATGTCCAATAAATGCTGACCGTTTATTTACTCAATATTTAATGGCTAAATTGCTAATGGTCAGATGTCAGACGTCCGACGTAACATGTAGGAAAAAGCATTTGCAGAATAGAAGTAATAATAATAATATAAATCACAGGTGAAGGAAGAGGAATAAGGAATAATCACTGGTGCTGGCACTCGCACTGGCACTGGTAATAAATCCATGCAATTAGTTTGTACTGTCGAAACTGTACTTGAAACTACAAACTCCAAACTCCAAATTCCAATGTTAAATAATGGTTTACGGTTTATGACTTAAAACTTACATTAACCACTAAAACAAGGGCACCACACAATACAAAATACAAAATAACCAAGAACCAGGAACACATACAAGTTCACTTGACGTTGCACTTGGTTGTCATTCAATAAATACACACTGTCAGCTCATAACTCATAACTCGAAACGCATAGCTCAAAACTCTTTGGTAGTTCAAGTTGATAGTTGATATTTTGTGCATAGTACACATTACAATTTCTACCATCTACACATACTTTCATGAACCTCCTCGTATTAGCTTGGAGCCATTAGTGACTCTCATTCATTAGTTAACCCTATAATTAGTACATGTATCTTTGTTTCTAATGTGTGTTGTGCATTGCTGGTCCAATTTAATAAATTGCACAGTCAACAGTACTAAAACGCAGAGCAAAAGTCACAAAGTCAACAACTGCCCCATGCAAAAAACCTAAAACGTCCCCGATTTACAATTTACAATTTACCATGGGCATGCACAAAATTGCAGAAAATGTTGAAAGATGAAAGTATTCAAAATTCAAATTTGAACGGTATACTGGATATTATTTGTTATTTGTAATTTTTAAATATTATTTACATGTGGAATGTGCATTGGAAATTGGTAAAAGCTGGTGAGCAGTCCGCTGTTGTCATTTGTTGTAGTATGTAAAGTGTATTGGATAATAAACGGCTAATCGGTTTATAAAAATTCCAATGTCAAGTTGACATCCACCTGATATGGAAATTTATGTCTGAAGGAAGAAGGGGAATATTTTACGAACCAGGGATCAGGTATCGTGAAATGACTTGTTGGATCAAGATTCAAGATCAAAAAACTTTGTACCATCAAACATCAAATCAAATCAAATCTAGTCAAATCAAATCTAGTCAAGTCAAATCTAGTCAAGTCAAGTCAAACCAAACCAGAACAAACCAAATAGCGTATTACAATTTACAATGGCACTCCAACATCCAACACCCAGTCCATAAAAAGAAATCAAATGGCGAATAGGAGCGATAAAATAAGTCGTAATTACCGTGTAATCTATCACTTGTTTCATGTTTCTCGCATTTCACATTTCACACGTTGGCCTTTTTTGTCCTCTTATACTTATTGTAGTTTGTCTAAACTCTAAACTCTAAACTGGAAGTGGAATATATTACGCGTGGTTGATTTGTACAGTATAAAAATGCAGGTATAAGTATGCATTTCATTTTTAATTCTATCTACATACATTTGCATATATAGATTATAGATTACAGGCACATCCAGTCAAAAGTCAAAAGAGAATGATTCGACTGCTATATCTTTTTGCCTTGTTTTTTATTTTACACATTACACATTATATTACGATCCTAGTGTGAAAACCGGCTCACTTTCACTATGCACGTATAATATTTTTTTATTCTTTCTGCCAGTACTGAGTACTTTTATTTTTTCATCTCCTGTTTTATTCCACATTCTACATAATTTCATTTTCAAATTTACAATCAAGATTAAAGTAAAACTCGTAATCATTTGTTGAAAAGAAGCATCGATTTTCCATTTACTAATCAGTCAGGAGTCATCCGGGGTCATTTTGGCAGATTTTTAAGGGTTTTTTACATTATACATGAAGTAATTTTTTAAATATTTCCTGTTTTGCACTCTTGAGTTTTGTTGACTAGAGATTTTTTATTTTTAGAAAAATAGAAATGGTTTGTATAAAAATTAAAATTGACGTTTGCTGTCCTCTGATTTTTCCTTATTAACTATTTTACATCCTCCGTTCTCCAGTTTCCAGTCATGATTACGTTATGCCACTCAAAGTTACTCAGAATTCAGAATATAGAGAGAAGAGAGTACACAGTAGCTACAGAAAAGCAGAATGAGGAACATGGCTGTAGATTCTAGATTCTAGATTCTAGATTGCAGATTGTCGATTTCTTACCAGACTAATTCAATTCATGTACCCACACAGCTATACTGTGATGGTTTGTGTAATTAGATAAAAACCCCAGGAGTTTTGTCAATTAGCTTCCAAAAAAGAATTTTTTCCCTCCTTCTTTCTCCATCTTTTGACGTCCAACGTTGGGCTTGGCTTTGATTTTATGAATTGACACTTGCTACAAAAAAAGTGTGAAGAGTGTACCTTCTGCTGTCCACAGTCTACATGGTATAATTTACCTTGATGCTTGATGCTTGTTGCATACAAAATACGGAATATGGACTAAGCGTAGATTTAATGTGATCGACCAGGATTTACGTAAATACATGAATATCGAATATGGCTGATAAATGAGAAAGTTTCCAACTTGACAATCGATAGTCGATACATTTTGGATAAGCTGAGGCTGAAACGAGAAGAGAATGACTATATAAATAAAATACCATATGTAATTCAAATATAAGACCCAAAGTGTCTATTGTCTAGTGTCTAGTATCTAGTGAAAATAGTATTAGCTGCTATTGGTTATTGGTTATGGATTATGGACAATAGTTCAATAGTTGCACCATCCTTTCGTATGTATTTAATATACCGTTTTTAGTCGACGAGAAAGTTATTGGGTATTGGGTAATGGTAATGTTTTAGAAGGGATTTAGAAAATTTTGCCGGTTGCCGGTTGCCGGTTGTCGGTTGTCGGCTTCCAGCTCTCACAGCTCTCACAGCTCCCTCATGGAACATGCAGAAGAAGAAGAAGAGCTTATGCATCTAAATATAAGTGGTTCAAAGAGCATATAATATAATGTATACGCGCGCCTGTGGATTGTGAATTGGAGACGCCAATGTACAATGTACAGTGTGCAGTGTGTACAGATATAGATGTGAGGGAAACAAGAGTGAGAGTGAGAGTGAGTTTGTGTGTGAAGGAAGGAAGGAAAAAAGGGAAAAAAGAGAGGAAAAGAAGGAGAAGAAGAAAAAAAGCTCCACCCATGACCGTGTTGTGTGCTACTGGCACTCGGACTGCTAGTTCGCTGGGCTTGGCTGGCTGGCTGCTCAATCAAAATGAAAAAAGGGCTTTCCCAATCGATAAATCGATATGACTAGAAAAAAACTATAGTATTTTCTTTTTTCCCCCTTTTCAGCTATTTATCCATTTCGTCATCAGATATCATACAATCATACATACACTCACAAATATGTACATTATGAATCCTTTTTTCCAGCTCCAGTTCCAATTCCAGTTCAGAGTTCAATACAATGCACAATGTACAAGAGGTACAAGGCACTAGAGGACTAGTCGTACAATGTACAACGTACAATGTAAATTTTACCCAGACTCATTCTCATTCTCATTCTCATTACACTCAATTGGAAAAAAGGGCTCACACTACTTAAAATTTCACAACCCATGGTGATTTACATGCATGTATGTGGAGCAATGGAAAAATTCTTTCATGAAGTAACATTACATTCTGTACGTTCCTGATGTCATTTTCTTTCATTCTCGCTAGAGCAAATGAAAGCGATTTCATTCTATATTTTGAAATATTTGAAATAAGAATCTCTATTTCAAATCTTTCTACTTGTATAATAATATACAGGATACATATATATGTATAATCTGTACGCATAAAATTGTATTGCAGTTGGAAGAAGCATGTGTGAAAACATAATCATACACGTAATGTATTCGGATATATAGGGATATATAGAAATATGATATATAGAGATATACAGGGCTCATGCAGGTGCATAAGTACTGGAT